>AWOL01S0129917.1:640-42360 GCA_000715115.1 Nicotiana otophora | reverse complement strand
GAAATCGCTTGAATCGATAAGTTATTTGAGTTTGAGTTAGTCAAAAGTTAATCATAAGTCTTCATGGTAACGATATTTTACTCATTACTATATTACTTGACGACCACGTATACTTGCGTGAGTGTGTTTGGTCGCAACAAAAATATTGAGGGCGCATCTGTAAAGCCACTGTATTTGAGTGTAATACATGATAATTTGTTTGGCCAAATAATTACTTGGTCAAGACTGAATTAGTTGTAATTGGAGTAGAGTAATTATACTCTTCAATTCTCAAAGTACTAGGGGTTAATTATTGATCGTAAATTACGCAATTACTTTTAAAATATGAATTTTCAAGAAATATTTTCCCATTGACCGGTGAGTGACACAACGAGAATTTCCAAATCTACAGCTAACGTAGTAGGATGGCTATAAGTAGAAAAGAGGATTCTGTATCTCCAAAATATTTGGGGGAGGTGCACAAACAGCCATTCTTTGAGATGTTATTTAGAAATTAGTAAGTACTTATTTTGCCATGAAATTATAAACTAAATTTTTTAAATTCAGGATAAGTCAAAACAGTCTAATTCCGAAAAATTGAACGGAAAAATTGAAATTCAAGATGCATTAGATATACTTAATAGCAACATTTTGGAGTGGCTATCTCGAGTCATTTTTACAAATATTTGGGCCATTGAGTAGTAGAGGCCCGAGTGAAAGTCAGTTGGATCAGTGACACAGAGTGTGGACACGTTCACCAAATACCCATCACCAGAAATGAGGAAAAAAACATTGAGGAAAAACAAAAGGCATTACTTGTGTCTACGTGCTAAAAAATGGTGTAGATAATACCATAATCCAATAATCACAAAAATGGCTAACCGTTTTGGTGTCAAATTACAGAACAGGCTGCCAAATTTGGCGGGTGTTTATCCATTTTCAGCTCCCATTACAACTACCAATTCAGTTATTTATTCTTATAAAAAGTCAAGAATTGTTGGTAAGAGGAGAGCTTTTATTCCACGTAGAGTGGTGTTAGGAATTGGGATATCAGTTTGGTCTCAGTTCATGAGCATGGCTGCCAATGTCGGTGGTAAATCTTTCGTGGCTTCTGCCAGTCAGAAGAGTGCAATTGAGCAGGTAATTAAATTCTTCATCTTTCAGCTTCAACCCATGCTAGATTTTGGTTAATCTTCTCTTATCGTTACCTGTTAGGTTTCCCTAAAAAGTTATAAATTTTCGGGTTCGAACGAATAGATGACTCTTATTTAGCTTGGTTTCTTTTCCGGACTGTTGGAGTTGTGGAATGTGGTTATTTAGTTTATGCATACAGCATATTCAATCTATTGTGCAAGGTTGGGGATTACCTGGCAAAGTTGGGAACTTTATGACGTCAATGTGGAGTGTGAGTGGTAAAATTGATCATAGAATATTATTGATCATAGAAATGATAATGAGCTCATAGAGGTGGCATTTGGTAACCCAATTTTCCTTGAAAAATTCAAGGATTAATAGAACAAATCATTCTTAGAAGATTATTGATCTGGCAAGTAATGAACTAAGGCCAGAATTGGATTACCTGGAATAGGCATTGTTTGCGATCTAATTTCAGTTTCATAGTCCAGCTGAATCTTGTTGTCGCTAAACCTGTCTACTGATACACCTTTGTCAAACTTATGTCTCAACATCGAATGATTTGTTCTGATTGAGGACAAGTTCGCTTGGTTCTAGTTTTCATGCATTGGCTTTTATTTGCTTTCTTGAAGGTTTTGAAGAATGTCGAATGGCCAGAACAATTTCCTTTCAGGGATGAGGATTTCCAGCGCTTTGATGAGTAAAAACTTTCCAACTTTTGCTTGCTTTTTGTTTGTGTTCCAAAACTTTACTTTTCATAGCCATAGAGCTGTGGGCTGAAAAATTGATTGGACTTATTTTTGGGTTGAGTTGATCTTCAGATCACCAGATACATTATTCTATGAAATGCCACGATTTGTGACACATATCGATGATCAAGCTATTGCTGCACTTACCAAATATTACTCAGAAGTCTTGCCTCCTAATAATGCTCCTGGAGTAGCAATACTTGATATGTGTAGCAGTTGGGTAAGATATCTCTTGCTTGTAATTCTCTCTTTTCCTGAACATGCTTACATGATCATCAACTAGATTTTCTTCTTATCTAGGTCAGTCATTACCCTGCTGGGTACAAGCAAGAAAGGATAGTTGGAATGGGTTTGAATGAAGAAGAGCTTAAGCGAAATCCGGTAAGAGCTAAACACTACCTTTCAGTCTTAGCCTCCCTCATTTTTTTCATTTTCTATTATGGCCATTTGAACATAACCTGCCTTTGTCTTTTAAGTATGATTGATNTTATCATATTGGGTTGTTTATTTAATTCTATTTTTAATTAATTTGCTGAGTAGCTAACAGTGAATTACTATCTACGAATCTAGAGTTGAACTCGAAAGTGGAAATTCTAGATTGCATATAGAATTAAATAGAGCAAGTTCTTGAACCCGGACATCGGGGAACGAATTCGCAATTAGGATAGAAATATACCTAATTGTCTTGCTCGGTTGAAATACAGGAAGTGTAAATGCATTCTTGTTAATCTTAATTCCATAGACATATAGGCATTAAGTTAGCTTGAATAGGCGAGTAAGAACTCGACAGATTTTTATGAGTAATATCAACCCTGTCAATCAACAATCCAGATAAATCAATTAGTTATTTTAAGCTAAGAATGCAACATGATTGTTAGATAACCCGTGACCCTGGAATATTATCTCCTATTGATTGTTATTCGAAATTATTTAAGTGTTGTGGTTGATCTTTAGTATTTCATTACTTGATAGTTTTTAGGTAGTAAATTAGAAAATTATCTATTTTGTGAGAAATCGCTTGAATCGATAAGTTATTTGAGTTTGAGTTAGTCAAAAGTTAATCATAAGTCTTCATGGTAACGATATTTTACTCATTACTATATTACTTGACGACCACGTATACTTGCGTGAGTGTGTTTGGTCGCAACAAAAATATTGAGGGCGCATCTGTAAAGCCACTGTATTTGAGTGTAATACATGATAATTTGTTTGGCCAAATAATTACTTGGTCAAGACTGAATTAGTTGTAATTGGAGTAGAGTAATTATACTCTTCAATTCTCAAAGTACTAGGGGTTAATTATTGATCGTAAATTACGCAATTACTTTTAAAATATGAATTTTCAAGAAATATTTTCCCATTGACCGGTGAGTGACACAACGAGAATTTCCAAATCTACAGCTAACGTAGTAGGATGGCTATAAGTAGAAAAGAGGATTCTGTATCTCCAAAATATTTGGGGGAGGTGCACAAACAGCCATTCTTTGAGATGTTATTTAGAAATTAGTAAGTACTTATTTTGCCATGAAATTATAAACTAAATTTTTTAAATTCAGGATAAGTCAAAACAGTCTAATTCCGAAAAATTGAACGGAAAAATTGAAATTCAAGATGCATTAGATATACTTAATAGCAACATTTTGGAGTGGCTATCTCGAGTCATTTTTACAAATATTTGGGCCATTGAGTAGTAGAGGCCCGAGTGAAAGTCAGTTGGATCAGTGACACAGAGTGTGGACACGTTCACCAAATACCCATCACCAGAAATGAGGAAAAAAACATTGAGGAAAAACAAAAGGCATTACTTGTGTCTACGTGCTAAAAAATGGTGTAGATAATACCATAATCCAATAATCACAAAAATGGCTAACCGTTTTGGTGTCAAATTACAGAACAGGCTGCCAAATTTGGCGGGTGTTTATCCATTTTCAGCTCCCATTACAACTACCAATTCAGTTATTTATTCTTATAAAAAGTCAAGAATTGTTGGTAAGAGGAGAGCTTTTATTCCACGTAGAGTGGTGTTAGGAATTGGGATATCAGTTTGGTCTCAGTTCATGAGCATGGCTGCCAATGTCGGTGGTAAATCTTTCGTGGCTTCTGCCAGTCAGAAGAGTGCAATTGAGCAGGTAATTAAATTCTTCATCTTTCAGCTTCAACCCATGCTAGATTTTGGTTAATCTTCTCTTATCGTTACCTGTTAGGTTTCCCTAAAAAGTTATAAATTTTCGGGTTCGAACGAATAGATGACTCTTATTTAGCTTGGTTTCTTTTCCGGACTGTTGGAGTTGTGGAATGTGGTTATTTAGTTTATGCATACAGCATATTCAATCTATTGTGCAAGGTTGGGGATTACCTGGCAAAGTTGGGAACTTTATGACGTCAATGTGGAGTGTGAGTGGTAAAATTGATCATAGAATATTATTGATCATAGAAATGATAATGAGCTCATAGAGGTGGCATTTGGTAACCCAATTTTCCTTGAAAAATTCAAGGATTAATAGAACAAATCATTCTTAGAAGATTATTGATCTGGCAAGTAATGAACTAAGGCCAGAATTGGATTACCTGGAATAGGCATTGTTTGCGATCTAATTTCAGTTTCATAGTCCAGCTGAATCTTGTTGTCGCTAAACCTGTCTACTGATACACCTTTGTCAAACTTATGTCTCAACATCGAATGATTTGTTCTGATTGAGGACAAGTTCGCTTGGTTCTAGTTTTCATGCATTGGCTTTTATTTGCTTTCTTGAAGGTTTTGAAGAATGTCGAATGGCCAGAACAATTTCCTTTCAGGGATGAGGATTTCCAGCGCTTTGATGAGTAAAAACTTTCCAACTTTTGCTTGCTTTTTGTTTGTGTTCCAAAACTTTACTTTTCATAGCCATAGAGCTGTGGGCTGAAAAATTGATTGGACTTATTTTTGGGTTGAGTTGATCTTCAGATCACCAGATACATTATTCTATGAAATGCCACGATTTGTGACACATATCGATGATCAAGCTATTGCTGCACTTACCAAATATTACTCAGAAGTCTTGCCTCCTAATAATGCTCCTGGAGTAGCAATACTTGATATGTGTAGCAGTTGGGTAAGATATCTCTTGCTTGTAATTCTCTCTTTTCCTGAACATGCTTACATGATCATCAACTAGATTTTCTTCTTATCTAGGTCAGTCATTACCCTGCTGGGTACAAGCAAGAAAGGATAGTTGGAATGGGTTTGAATGAAGAAGAGCTTAAGCGAAATCCGGTAAGAGCTAAACACTACCTTTCAGTCTTAGCCTCCCTCATTTTTTTCATTTTCTATTATGGCCATTTGAACATAACCTGCCTTTGTCTTTTAAGTATGATTGATGCACTTCGGTCCTGATCTTCTCTTCTTCAATTAACATGTCCTGTCACACCCCATAACCCACCCACCCACCCCACACACACAAAAGGAAAAAAGAAAAGGGGAGGAAGTTCCATGCCCTGCAAATTGTGGTCCACTGTAGACAAAGATACCATTTTCCAGAAGTCGCCATTTGGGTGTGAGAGCTTTTTTTCCTGTGTCTGATCAAGATCCAGAAATGGGTGGCCATATTTTAGGAGATTTTTGACGGATTAAGGCAATGCAAGAACTTCGCTCACTTCTGCTTTATAAATAATGAGAAAAAGCTGAATGCCATATTTAGATAGAGAAAATAAAAAAGTGATATATTCTTTACTTGAATTTGTTCCCTTATGTTTCATTGTGATATGTGGATGTCACTTGGAATGTATTCTCGATAAAGCATCACCTTGATCAGATGAATTCGTGAACTTGCATATTCGATATCTCTGCAGGTTCTAACGGAGTATGTAGTTCAAGACTTGAACAATAATCCTAAGCTCCCATTTGGAGACAATACCTTTGATGTTATAACCAATGTGGTATGTTCATATTATCCATTTTTCATTGATATCTGGCATCGAGCAAATGCTCGTCTTTTCTGCATCCTATGTGAACATGCATACACTTGCTTAATGATGATGCTATTCATTGTACTTCAAAGTTTCTCTTGCATCATTAGCTCCGCTGGGCATTCTACTGCATAAGAATTGGATGATCCATGTCTGATTTATCTTTTGGTTTTAAAGAAACGGGGCTTTGGCAGCAATTCAGTGAAATTGCTTTTTAATTTAATGCTGACATTGTCTCTTCATTTATGGTTGGAATCCACTAGTTTAGTTGCTGCTTGGTTTCCTAAGGTTGAGAATAAGTCTGATTACATCTAAATGTCAGTTGTCCACTTGTGGTCTTATCAGTAGCCTCCGTAGGATCAGAAAATAAATTGTGCCGCGATTGACTAGAGAAGTACTATGTAGTAACTTAGTCCATATTCACTGGCAATGAGTTCTAATGTTTGTTCTCCTTTACTCGTTTCACAGTGATAAAAGAAACATGAAGCATCCGGCTTTTGAGATCACTGTTGGAACTTACAACCAACTAACTTCTGATGACAGATTTTTCAAATTTAAAATGGGATAACATTTGTTCTTTCTAGGAAGATCCAGCTTCAAATCCATTGTACTCCGTCAGAGACAAGTTGCGCTCTTGCACTCAATCACATGCATCAATTGTGCTTTATCACTTCATAATAGGTTATACAATTATCGAATAGGACCTGGTTCCTTTATCCTCAACCAAACACATCTCCAAACTGCTAGAATCTGTAAAAGAAGAGCAGAAATAAGAACTTTTGTCAAAAGAACAAGGGGAAAACTTTTCTGAAACCGAACACACCCATAATTTCAACACCTTAAGCATAACACGGTATAGAAAACTTGGCCATTAGTCATCTTGTCCATTAAGAATGTGATTGTACCTTGCCAGTCACATTCTTCCAGAGATGGCTGGCTCTTTTTCAATAATTTGTGACATTTCTTTCTTCTCCTTATATGTGGATTCTGGAAATAGGAAACCATGCTTTATGCTTCCCCTTTATCCTGCTAGAGACAACTACCTACTCTGATATTTGTGATAAGTTATAGACAACATTTAGGATGACTAAACATCCTGTCTTGGACTGTAAATCATAAGTTGCAGAGTTGTCATAGAAATACCATTTCTTGCATTAATGGAGTGCTCTTCTTGCATGTTGTAGTGAAAAATTTAAAAGCTAATGAACATGGATTCCCCTTGCAGGTTAGTGTTGATTACTTAACAAAGCCTCTTGATGTTTTCAAGGAAATGTCTCGTGTTCTTAAACCTGGTGGGCTTGCAATTATGAGGTAAATAATGACAAGAAAGTGAAATTTTTTATTATGTCTGACGAATACAAATCCAAAAAGTTTCTTGGCTTGGTTCCAGCTACCCTTTTTCTGCTTAGATATCTAAACTTGGGCCATTAATTTCCGGTGTTTCCTTTAACACTAATTGTAAGGCCTAAAACCAATCTTCAACTATTTGGGCTCTTCCTGTGTACCAGTTTCTCGAACCGCTGCTTCTTTACAAAGGCTATCTCGATTTGGACATCAACTGGAGATGCTGATCATGTTATGATAGTTGGGTCTTATTTCCATTATGCTGGAGGATTTGAACCTCCACAGGTAACTTCTAGGTTCTCTGCTTAGAGCATTTGTTAAAGTTCATCATCTTCGGCATATTAATCTCACAAAGAGATGATTTCGCCTCAATCCATATGATAGCAAAGGTTAAACTTGTTTGATAAGTTAAAATGTCAACACCTTGTACCACTTTCCTTAGCAAAGAACACATCCCTTTTGTTTGTAAGCATTGTAAAATTGTGATTCATGACACTACATGACAATTGTTTAGCCCATAATTGGGACATCTCCCCACCCCCCACCCCCAAAACACATGCACAAGAAAAGAAAATGTGAAAGGTGCCACAGGCAAAAGTCATTTGAATCAAAAGAACAAAACGTATAAGAGTATAGGGCTAACTTCTACTATGCTAGTTCTCTTGGAGTAAGGTGTTCATATGTTACTTGCTTACTTGTAGTTTCTGCTATAATAATTTAGGCTTTAGAAGGAAAGCCAAGAAGAGAGGAAGGATAAAGCTGCTGCTATCATAATATAGATATTTCTGTCTGCCTCTCCCTTGAGCATCTTTTTAGTTTTTAGGGCATGTGATACAACTTTCTCTTTTCGTTATTTTATACTCGACGTGAATTCATCCTATGTTGAGTATCGATATATCAGCATGAAGTTATATATGATAATGCAAAAACTTGGCCCTGTTAATAGTTTGGTTAAAGGGTAAGACGCTGAATTTCTAGTGGACATTGCTAGAAAGTAGTCTGATTTGATTGTCCACACAAATTGTACCCAAGTACTAGAGCTTTTCTTCCAGAAAATTCTTTAACTTCTTTGATTTTAGTTTAAACAATTCTGTCGCTTATTGGCTTTTAAGATTGAGAATCACTTTTTGCTTCTGCTGATTATTTTTCACGTTGTTTCATTATAGGCTGTGGATATATCTCCTAACCCTGGACGTTCGGACCCCATGTATATAGTATATTCCAGGAAGATAGCGACAGCCTGAAATTGGACTACTGGTCTAGATGGTTCTGTTAGCTCGTGCCATTTCAGCTATGAGTTTTCGTGTCGATTTGGTAAGTATTTTATTCATTGATCACAGGAATGTACAGTCAAGAGTAGTGAAAGGTGAGATAGAATGATAGATCTGCTCCTGATTTGAGAGAATGTATTCCCTATTTTCCTTCATAAACACATTCAATAGAGGTAATTCAAAAGCCATCCAGTTTTAACTATTATAGTCTTGTTTTGACCGCGGGAAGGTGAACTTTGCAAAAGTGCTTATTTGGTTGGGAAGAATATAAGGCTGTTTGGATTGGCTTATTTTAAGTGTTTATTGGCTTTTAAGCATTTTTCTAGTTTGTGGTGTTTGGCAACGATAAAAAGTGTTTAAAAGCACTTACTTTTAGGCATAAAAAGTACAAAAATAAGCCAAAAGTGAATATTACCAAACTTTTGGCTTTTAGCTTAAAAGCTACTTTTTAAAAGTCAATCCAAACACCCTACAGGACTTCTGACTCCAAGCCTACCCTACCCGAAAAAAAGTTTCAGCTATTGATGTAGCCTCTAGCGGCGTGGTCCAGAACAAGCCTTTGCTTACGTTGACAATCGATTCCTTCCAAAGGAAGCTGTTGCCGGACTCTATTATGAGTTTCTGACCACATTCTCCATAGGGCCCTCTTATCTCTTCCTTCTCCGAACTCTGGTTGTGGAAGAAGGAACCGAGAAGAAGTTATTAACAACAAGGGACAGCTCATGATTCATGGCCATGTATATTTAAGTTTTAGTGGTCAGTAAGAGGACTAGGAGAGGAAAGAAAGAAGACCTACATTACACATCGCGAGGAAGGCACTAAACTATTTGTTTGTTTGTTTTTAAGAATTGTGGATGACCAACAGGAAAAATGGTGAGTCCCAAATCCCAATGTTGAGTTGGTTTCAAAAAATTATGGACCAAATTTAAAAACAATTATCTAGTACTTGGGGGCGTTGATGGTCACACTATCTTGTCGATAATGTCGGCGAGGGGTCATTTGGTTGGCCGCTTAGAAATGAAACTATTCCAATATAAATTTCACACAACTAACCTAAGAATGATATAATAACAAGAATACAAAGATAGATGCAAAGAAATTTATGTGTGGCCCCATGAATGGTGGAATTTAGCAAGTAAAGCGCTAGGTTCAAACAACTTCATACGATTTTATCCCTTTAACTCTTCAATCTAATTTCTATATTCATAGCTTAGAAAGGCTTACCTTCACCTCTTAATTGGTTCTGCCAATATGCCTAGTCCACAACCAAGGAAGAACAATTCCAATATATATCAAGTGTACATAAAAGGTACAAAATTAAAGATATCAATCTACTTAGTCAGCTCAGGTGATCTCCATAATCTATTTATTTCATAGGGGAACATAAATAATACATGGACGATTTATAGATAACACATACTCGATTTATGATTTCATCAAGATCTCTCACTTTATAAAATAAAAAAATCCTGATAATAATTCATAAGCGATCAACCAGAGCACTTAGGCGATCCAGTGATCCACAGAGCATTTAATTGAGACAAAATGGTACACAGAATATGTGCAACTGGAAACACTGAAACTAACACCTAAATGCAAAACAAGCTGCAAATGATTTTGGAGTTTTAAGTTTTGGAATTAAAAGATTGGTGAATGGGAAATACAGGGAAAGTGAGCTCCATTTTGCTTTGGAAAGAGTATAGTATCCCTCATTGGCGGTGGAAAGAAAAGTGAATGTGCTTATATTGAGAAAACACTTCATTTGGTGTTAAATGGGTTGGAAAGAAACTAAGTCTCGCGTTGTCGCCGTCGGCTTCGGCTTTGCTCATAGATTGATTAATTTTTTGGGACAAAATTTCTTTCAATTATTTAATTAATTAACGAAAATTCAACCTGGAATACAGGACCCCCGACCTGACCCGGTCCGGTTCTTTCCCGAATTATTTTAAATCCTTTTCCCGGAATATTTCAAACGTGAAATTTTCCCACCTGTTTCAACAGCCATGGCTGTTTCAGAAAGGTTGCAAACCTTTTCAGAAACAGTGCTAGAAAATGGCTATAAATATGGCTTGATCCCAGAATCTTTCCTTACGAAATTTTCTCATCTTCTTCTTCTTCTTATGCACAAAATTTTCCAGTGTGTTTAACAACCATTGAGTGGTTCGTAGTTCATCAGAGTTTTTGGTACCAATACACTTGTGAGTTAAATCGTTCTATCCTGGAGGATAATATTCCAGCACCTCGGGTACTTGAGGGGAATAATTTCCTTAAGGACTCACTGTGCATTCAGTGGGTTCGATTTATTCCGAAATTACTTTCAGATACTATTTCGACATTTTGTTGTTGCTAACTTTCTATTTCTATTTTATGTTTCAGAAAGTTTACTGTTTCATTATTCATTATAGTAATACAGATTGGCTAACAATCTTAAGGAAATTAATTTTTATATTATAATCTGTATTCTATTTTTGGAGATTAAAACCTGTGTGGTTTTCTACTCCTTTTAAATTTTTCTATTCTGATTTGAAGATATAAAAACTTCATCAGAGTATTAAAATTCAGAAACGGTTTGAGAACATAAAAACTTCATCGTTTTCTGTGAAACATTATATAAAAACTTCTATTTTATTTATTAAACGTACTATTTATCATTAATTACAGTATTGTTTACTGTTCTATTTTTTGCCATTAATTGAACTCTTCTGTTGTTGACAGTGAGAAAAGATAATTGATAATGGAAATCTTTCTGCGACTGTTGCGGCAACGACGATAGCCTCATTAACCCGAATTGATGTGCCACTGACCGAGAAATAGGAGAAATTTTCTGGAACCAACTTCAAAGGATGGCAGCAAAGGGTATTCTTCTGGCTTACCACACTTGGTATGCAGAAATTCACCAGTGAAGAACCTCCAGTGCCTGTCGTGGACATGCCAGACAACGAGAAATTTATGATTGTTGAGGCGTGGAAACAGACAGATTTTCTTTGCAAAGGCTACATCCTAAGTGCTTTGGAGGATGACTTGTACAATGTCTACAGTTCTATGTAAACTTCGAAAGAATTATGGGATGCATTTGAGAAGAAGTATAAGACTGAAGATGCATGCTTGAAAACGTTTGTGGTTAACTTTTTAGACTATAAAATGATAGACATCAAAACTGTTGGAACCCGAGTTCAAGAGCTTCAAACTATTTTTTACGACCTTATTGCTGAAGGTATGGTAGTGAATGAAGCATTTCAAGTGACTGCAATGATTGAAAAATTGCCTCCTTCGTGAAGAGATTTCAAAAACTATCTTAAGCACAAGTGAAAAGAAAAAGTTGGAAGATCTTGTGATTCGTCTCAAGATTGAGGAAGACAACAAAACAACTGAAAATAAATCTCGTGAAAATTCAACGATTATAGGAGCTAATATCGTTGAGGAGACTACTCCAAAAAGTAAGAAGAGGAAGAGGTCTTCTGGACAGACTAAGGAGCAGAACAAGAAGAAATTCAAGGGCAACTCCTACAATTGTGGAAAAGCTTGCCACAAAGCC
Organism: Nicotiana otophora; assembly: GCA_000715115.1. NCBI lineage: Eukaryota > Viridiplantae > Streptophyta > Magnoliopsida > Solanales > Solanaceae > Nicotiana > Nicotiana otophora. Next base: position 30,403 of record AWOL01S0129917.1, on the reverse strand, counting down.
CCTGATTGTCATCTCCCGAAAAAGGATAAGAAAAAGGGACAAGCCAACATAGTGGAGAAGAATGATGACATTGATGATCTGTGTGCAATGCTTTCGGAATGCAACCTAGTTGGAAATCCGAAGGAGTGGTGAATTGACTCTGGATCCACTCGACATGTTTGTGCTGTCAAAGAAGCATTTGCGACTTCCTCTACTGTTGGTCCCGAATAAGAGCTTTTCATGGGAAATACTCCAACAACCAAGATTGAGGGTTATGGGAAGATATTCCTGAAAATGACTTCCGGCAAGGTGTTAACGCTCAACAACGTTCTTCATGTTCCTACTAATAGAAAGAATTTAGTTTCAACTTCTTTACTTGTTAAGAATGGATTCAAATGTGTATTTGTATATGTCAAAGTTGTTGTAAGCAAGAATGAAATGTATGTTGGAAAGGGCTACCTCACAGAGGGCCTTTTCAAACTCAATGTAATGGTTGTTGACACTATTAATAAAATTTAGCTTCTTCTTATTTATTGGAGTCAAATGATTTATGATATATTCGTTTAGGACATGTCAATTACAAAACTTTGTGAAAGTTAATTAATTTAGAAGTATTGCCTAAATTCGAGTGTAATAAATCAAAATATCACATATGTGTTGAATCTAAGTTTGTTTTATAAATTTGTAAAACATCCTTATAAGTCTGTTGAAAGAAATTCAAATCCTTTAGACTTAATTCATACTAACATTTGTGATATAAAGTCGACACCATCTCGAGGTGGGAAAAAGTATTTTATAACTTTTATTGACGATTGTACTTGATATTGTTATGTTTATTTGCTTAATAGTAAGTATGAAGCAATTGAAGCATTTAAGCAACAACCACCACCTAGTATAATCCCGCAAGTGGGGTCTGGGGAGGGTAGGATGTACGCAGCCTTACCCCTATCCTGGAGGGGCAGGGAGACTGTTTCCGATAGACCCTCGGCTAAAGACGGTGAAGGAAGCCCTGATATCAAGTAATAGCAAGACCAATAATCAGAAAACTAAATCGAAGATAGCAACAGAGAATATGAAAGGGGTACCGATAACAAGAAATAGCAAGACAGTATAATTAGAGAAATAAATCCAAGGCAGCACATGAGAATATGAACGAAGTACTGCTAGTAAACTATGGAATTACCGATGTCAAGTAGTAACGGAACAAGACATGCAAATATAGCAAATTAAGGAAAAATAGGGTACCATACTAGCACTAATACCATCGAACTAGAGAAGACAAAGGGAAACGCACGACTACCTACTAATATTCTACCCTAATCTTCAACCTCCACACCCTTCTATCTAGGGTCATGTCCTCGGTCAGCTCAAGCTGCTCCATGTCCCTCCTGATCACCTCTCCCCAAGACTTCTTTGGCCTACCTCTACCCCTCCTCTCACCTCTCAAGGCCAACCTCTCACATCACCTGACTGGAGCATCTGTGCTTCTCCTCTTAACATGCCCGAACCATCTCAACCTTGCCTCACGCATCTTTGCCTCCACAGGGGTCACTCCCACCTTGTCCCGAATAACTTCATTCCTAATTCTATCCAACCTAGTATGCCGACACATCTATCTCAACATCCTCATTTTCACTACTTTTATCTGCTGGACATGAGATTTTTTGACTGGCCAACACTTTGTCCCATACAACATATTCGGTCTAACCACTACCTTGTATAACTTACCCTTAAGTCTCAACGGCATATTTTTATCCCACAAGACACCGGAAGCGAGCTTCCACTTCATCCACCCTGCTCCAATACGGTGTGTGACATCCTCATCTATTTCCCCATTCTTCTGAATTATGGATCCCAGATACTTGAAACTCTCTCTCCTGGGAATGACTTGCGTATGGAGTCTCACATCCCCGTTCACCTCCTGGGTAACACCGCTGAACTTGCACTCCAAGTATTCTGTCTTGGTCCTGCTCAACTTGAAACCCTTAGACTCTAGTGTATGTCTCTATACCTCCAGCCTCTCGTTAACGCCACCTCGCGTCTCATCAATCAGGACTATGTCATCCGCAAATAACAAGCACCAAGGCACCTTCCCTTGAATGTGACGCGTCAAAGAATCCATCGCCAGGGAAAACAAAAACGGGCTAAGTGCTGATCCCTGATGCAACCCCATCTCAACCGGAAAGTAGTCAGAGTCTCCTCCTGTTGTCCTAACCCGTGTCTTAGCCCCATTATACATGTCCTGAATCACTATAATATACACTACATGCACTCCTCTAGCCTCCAAACATCTCCATAGAAACTCTCTCGGGACTTTGTCGTAGGCTTTCTCCAGGTCAATGAACACCATATGCAAATCCTTCTTCACCGCCCTATACTGCTCTACCAATCTCCTCACAATGTGAATGGCCTCAGTAGTCGACCTTCCCAGCATGAAACCAAACTGGTTCTCGGAAATGGACACACACCTCATCAACCTCCCTTCAATTACCCTCTCCCACACTTTCATCAAATGGATTAACAACTCGATACCCCTATAGTTGTTGCAGTTTTGGACATTCCCCTTGTTCTTGTACAACGGGATTATCATACTCCACCTCCACTCTTCGAGCATCTTCTTCGTCCTAAAAATTATGTTAAACAGCCTAGCAAGCCATTCCACGCCCTCCTTACCCGCGCTCTTCCAGAATTCCACCGGTATCTCGTCCAGCGGCCATACTCCGGAAAGTTATCAGGTGCTCTGCCTTCTTCGGGAAACACGAGTTAGCGATTACCAGCTCAAAAGCTTTAGCGTACTCCAGCAGCGAAGTACCTCCTCCATTTCTTTCTCCAAAACGAAGCCACCATGTACACCGTCATATCCCCCAGGCGACCTCCCAATGTGTCCATTAAAATCACCTCCTATAATAAGCTTCTCGGTGGATGGTATACCCTGCACCAACCCATCCAAATCTTCCCTGAAGTGTCTTTTAACCTCCTCTCCCAAACCTACCTGAGGCGCGTAAACAACTACTAGCTCCCTTAGATCCTTATCAACTAAAATGCCTACCCCCGTTCTTCCCTCTCACCCTCCCTGAATACCACAACTTAAACCTATCAGTCTCCTGAGCCCTGTTCCCCACCCATCTAGTCTCCTGGACACAAGCTATGTTAATTTTCCTCCTATGGAGAATCTTTGCTAACTCTATAGACTTTCCCGATAGAGTCCATATGTTCCATGACCCTACTATCAACCTAGAAGGTGCCTTACCCCCCTGCCACCCCTCCCATCTACCTCCCACTCCCCCTGAGGACATGCCCTCACTCTATCATAGCTCGGTGCGGCTACTAGACCAGCACAAAGCTACAAGCAGAATAGACTAAAAAGGAATAGGCTAAACAGAAACCTACCGGTACACAAGGTGCTAATAAGGGATCCGACTAAGCAGAGGCAAACTATGAATTAGTTATACATTAAAGTGATAGACAGAGATAGATAAAAGCCGATAGTCTAGCTAAATCTAATTTAAACAGGGTACTGTAGCTGTCCAAGATACAGGAAAGCAAAAAGAGAAAAAAATAACAATAAAAATACCGATACCACGAGTACCAGATATAGAACGAAAGAACCTGGAGCAAGTTTTCCTTAAGCGTGTCGGATCTGCTCAAGAGCACTGACAAGTCCTGCTGCGTCCCGCCGGAAAGCTGTTCGGAAGTTGATGGAATTTATGAAACTTGTTGGAAATCTGAACACACCGGAAAATAGTCTGCCCTCGCCGGGAAGAAGCTGCACATGTCCAAAGAAACAGACGCATCCACACGCACAAAAAAGAGGTGGAGAGAGAAAGGGAAAGAGAGAGAGAAAGAGATGGGGGGGAAGAAGAAGATGGAGCAGGGGCCGCCGAAAAAAGCAAAACTAGAAGGGTCCGGAGTTGCAGCAACTCGCTTGGAACACGCACGTCCCGACTACGGTGGCGAGAACGGAAAATAAGGGAAAGAAGAGAGAGAGAGAGAGAGAGAGAGAGAGAGAAGACAAGAAGAAGGAGAGAGAAAGAGAAAGAGAGGGAGAGAGAGCGAGGCTGAAAAGAGAGAAATGGACTTACCTGTAACAGCACCTGCGGCGGCGGCGGCAAAGCAGCAAATGCCAGAGTGTCGCTACTGGGGTGCTACTGGAGGTTACCATTAAAGTCTTTTTTTTCGAAAACAGAGAACATAAGACATACTGCAACTCTTTCAGTCAATTGAATCATTTAAGCAATACAAGAATGAAGTGGAGAATCTATTGAATAAAAAGATCAAAATGATTAGAAGTTATAAGGGTAGAGAATATGAATCTCTGTTTGTCGAAATATGTTCAGAATATGGAATTATCCATCAAACTACTGCCCCTACACACCTCAATCCAATGGAATTGCGAAAAGAAAAAAACCGGACATTAAAGGAAATGATGAATTCTTTATTAATAAATTCCGGATTACCGCAGAGTTTGTGGGGGAAGGCTATCCTTACAGTTAATCGAATACTCAATGGAGTACCCACAACAAAGCGCAATCTATTCCATATGAAAAATGGAAAGAAAGAAAACCCAACTTGAAGTATTTCAAAGTGTGGGGGTGTTTAGCAAAGGTACAAGTACCTTTACCCAAAAGGGTAAAAGTTAGACCAAAAACTGTGGATTGTGTTTTCATTGGATATGTTACAAACAGTAAAGCATGTCCGTTTTTGGTTCATAAATCATTCATGTTAATACGGTTATTGAAGAAGATAATGCTGAATTTTTTGAAAGCATCTATCAGTATAAAACTGAATGCAAGTCGTTAAGTGAAAGATCTAAACGACCACGGGAAGAACCAAAGTAAAATACTCCAAGTAAAGAAGATCCAAGGCGTAGTAAACGTCAAAGAACATATACTTCCTTTGGACCATATTTTGTGACATTCTTGCTTGAAAATGAGCCTCAAACTTTCAAAGCAGCTATGTCATCTTCTGATTCAGTATTTTGAAAAGAGGTAGTCAATAGTGAGATTCAATCAATTTTGGATAACCATACATATGAATTTGTTGATGTTCCTCCAGAAAATAAGCCTTTAGGTTCGAAATGGATCTTTAAACGGAAAATAAAAGATGATGGCACTATTGACAAATATAAGGCAAGACTTGTTGTCAAAGGTTATAGACAAAAGGAAGACCTTGATTACTTTGACACTTACTCTCCAATAACGAGGATAACATATATTAGGGTGTTAGTGGCACTGGCGGTCGTGTATGGTCTTGAAATCCATCAAATGGATGTTAAAACAGCTTTCTTAAATGGAGAATTGGAGGAAGAGATTTACATGGAACAACCTAAGGGTTTTGTGATTTCGGGTAAAGAAAAGAAAGTGTGCAAACTAGTTATGTCGCTTTATGGACTTAAACAAGCACCCAAACAATGGTGCAAAATTTGACCAAACAATGTTGGCAAATGGGTTTAAAATCAACGAGTGTGACAAATGTATTTACATTAAAAATACTCCAGGTCATGGAGTAATTGTTTGTTTATATGTTGATGACATGTTGATAATGAACAAAAATATGGTAGATATAAATGCTACTAAGCGCATGTTGGCTAGCAAATTTGACATGAAAGACTTAGGAGTTGCTGATGTGATCTTAGGAATCAGAATTCACAAGACTCCACAAGGTCTAGCATTATCACATTCTCACTACATTGAAAAAGTACTTGACAAGTTCAAGTATTTGGATTTCAAGATTGCCAAGACTCCAATTGACGTGAGTTATGCACTTCAAAAGAATGAAGGTAAAAGTGACTCACAACTGGACTATGCAAGAGTATTGAGAAGTTTGATGTATATATGAATTGTACGCAACCAGATATAGCATGTGCTATTAGCAAATCGAGTCGATTTACAACTAATCCCAATCAAATGCATTTGAAGGCAATGAAACGAGTTTTGGGGTATCTGAAACATATCCAAAATTATGCTTTGCATTATAACAAATATCCCTCCGTGATCGAGGGATATAGTGATGCAAATTAGATCACCGGATCATCTAAAGTTAAATCCACGAGTGGATATGTTTTCACAATTGGGGGTGGAGCAGTATCTTGGAAATCATCCAAACAAACATGCATCACCCGTTCTACAATGGAATCTGAATTCATAGCTTTAGACAAGGCCGGTGAAGAAGTTGAATGGCTCCAAAATTTCTTGGAAGATATTCCATTTTGGCCCAAACCTTTGACACATATATGTATGCATTGTGATAGTCAAGCGGCAATAGGCAGGGCAGGGAGCGTTATGTATAACGAAAAATCTCGCCACATTCGACGGAGACACAATACCGCTAAACAACTACTCCCTAGTGGTGTTATCACGATTGACTACGTAAAGTCAAGAGATAACGTGTCGGATCCACTTACAAAAGGCATATCTAGAGAGGCAGTTGAAAGCATCGAAGGGAATGGGGTTAAGGCCTAGGACAAGTCATCATGGCAGTAACTCTACTTAGCAGACTGGAGATCCCAAGAGTTAGTCTCAAAGAGATCAAACAAAGTTATGAATGACGGTTCAACATTGTCAAATTACTCAACCCATTCTCGTGATGAAGACAATGTTAAGAAATCAGGGTAAAACATTAAGGCTTTTTGATGAATCAATAAAGCTTAAAGCTTTTTAATGATTTGCTAAGTCTAGCAGGACATGTTCAGATAGTGTGTCTATAGGATTACACGATTAGAAATCACATATGTGAGTGTGAAGTGTAAGCCGCTTCAAGGGGAATGAAAGTAAAGGCCCATTCTCTAAGCACACATGAAATCAGGCGATGTTCATGGCTGAAACGAATACAACCGTGAGAACCATAGATGGTTAAGGGTTGATTGTTTGACTTATGTTGTCTAGGTATACAACAAAGCTCGACGGTTCAAAGATATCAAATCTACCGATTGACTGAATATATCTGAAATAAGTTCACTACGGAAAGTTCAAAGGGAAACCTACTTATCTAGAAGCAATTAATCATTGCATGTAAATCACACATTCGTACGTGCATTCCTTTGTCTTATAGTCATTCCCCATTCATGTGGGGGATTGTTGGGATTAAAAGATTGGTGAATGGGAAATGGAGGAAAGAAAGTGGAGGGAAAGTGAGCTCCCTTTTGCTTTAGAAAGAGCAAAGTGTCCCTCATTGGTGGTGGAAAGAAAAGTGAATGTGTTTATATTGAAAAAGCATTTCACTTGGTGTTAAATGGGTTGGAAAGAAAGTAAACCTCACAACGCCATCGCTCGCTCGCTCGCTCGGCAATCAGATTTGGATTCGAATTCGGTCAAAGATCGATTGATTGATTAATCTTTTTGGACAAAATTTCTTTCAATTATTTAATTAATTAACAAAAATTCAAGCTGAAATAACCCAGGACCTGCAACACGACCCGGTCCGGTTCTTTCCTAGATTATTTTAAATCTTTTTCCCGGAATATTCTAAACGTGAAATATTCCCACTTGTTTCATACAGTGCCAGAAAATGACTATACATATGACTTGATCCGAGAATCTTTCCTTACGAGATTTTCTGATCTTCTTTTTCTGCACAAAATTTTCCAGTGTATTTTACAACCATTGAGTGGTTCGCAGTTCATCAGAGTTTTTGGTACCAATACACTAGTGAGTTAAATCGTTCTATCCTGGGAAGATAATATTCTAACACCTCGGGTACTTGAGGGGAATAATTTTCTTAAGGGCACATTATGCATTCAGTGAGCTCGATTTATTCTGAAATTATTTTCAGATATTATTTCGACATTCTTTTGTTGCTAATTTTCTGTTTCTATTTTATGTTTCAGAAAGTTTATTATTTCATTATTCATTATAGTAATACATATTGGCTAACATTAAGAACAAAGAAGACAATATACAAAGAAAAAAATCAAGCCCAACCCTGTTTGTAACGTCGAAAAAGTTGTTCAGTTTGGGCGTTTCTGAAAGCACAGCAGGCAATGAGATATACCCAAATGAGAACCACCACAGTTATGATGAGAATGACATTAACTTTCCTCCATTCTTTTCTGATATTTCCCAGCAAACCAGCTTTGCACGCATCACAGTTGTAGCACAGTTGGTTTGGGTCATTGTTCCAGATGGAGCAATCTGGGTCTGCTATTGTGTTTGTTGGGTTATTCCAGACCGTTGGGTTCATATACTGGTATCCACATATTGTTGGAGGTTTACAACATCCTGACTGCGCAATTTAGAGAGAACAAAAAGCAAGTGGTAAACAAAGAGAATATAAAGCTAAATATATTTGTAAACTACAAGTTGCATCATAACTTATGCTTACTAAACACTATCGACATTTATCGTGCTACCTAGTTGACATACTTGAAAAGAAAAAACGAGTTCAGATCGCCTTTAGATTAGACCCTGAATTCCTATAGTGTCTTGTGAAGCCAAAACTTGTCAATCCTACACCCCTTCACAGAGTAAGATGATTGTTGAGGGGGAGGAGGATGGGGACCGTGCAAAACCACTTTATGCTTGAGACACTAAAGGTCCCAAACAAACATATTAGATGCAGAAGCTAGCAACTACAATATACTAGTTAGTAACCTTCATTATCTTGTACTATGTATAGAAATAACAATATCTGAACTCCATGACTCCAGAGTGATTTCCTAGGGTAGTCAAGTACATTTGTCCACCTAACAAGTGGAAACTAGAAAGAGCGGTCACTACTAGTGTCGTCTATGGAAAAAGCAAATGCCAAGAGTCCCATAAATAGTTAGAGAGGTTCAAGATCACAGACCGGTAGTTCCTATATATTGCATACAGCCAATGGTCAGCTCTTCATTCATAGCACCATGATTAATGGACATGCTCTGTGCTAAAGAAAAAATCTTTTTGATCTAGGTTCAAATTAACTCGATCAATCCAAGCCCCTCCATCTTGGTCCTATCGGCATGAGATCGAAACAGGACTTAGGAAAATTTTTGTATTCCACACAAGACCTTAGCACACTTAAATCTCTTCAGTATGACAGCATACTGAAACAATAAGCTACAAGAATGTCAGGTCCTAAGTAAGATTCATACTATCTTTCGTGCAAATATGATTGCATTGAATTTGAACAAAAAGTTCTCAACAGACATTGATGTGGTGAATCTGTGGGAGCTATATAGGCTCATAGTGATTTCTTGTGACACTAGTATAGAACCTAGAATTCATGGCATTTGGCACCGAGCATATGTTCTGATATTTTCAGATAGAATAATCTAGATATCCAGATTCATCAATCTACAACCTAGTAAATTCGACTAGTGGGCCAAAGTCAAGAATCATATTAGTTTGTCTCAGTATGGGCAATAATGCAGTTTTTGAACTCTATTAGGTTGACAAAACAACTAAATGTCTTCCAAAATTATGGACTGATCCTTTCATTCACCAACAAGCTCTCATGGTAGGTCCTATCCCACCATAACAAGTTTGAATGTTGCAACACCTTTTTTATTTTTAATTAATTAACACATAAATAGATTAATATGCTCAGGTAATGGCGCAGTAATTAAAGTCAAATCTCCAATAAGTTACCATAAATTATGATTTCATCATAGTACATTTTAGTTCATGTCTTGCCCTTCATCTTTTGTTTTCTCCAGCTCTCTACAACCACCAAATACTTCTGTTTTATCTGCACTTTATTCATGCTCTTTTGACAAATGAGAAAAGTAATGATCCTGAGCACCCCCCCCCCCCCCCCCTCTTTTGGAGGGTAATCTCGTTGAAATATATCAAAAAAATTGTTACTTTCACTAATTATTTCTAGTCTTTTTTTTTTTTGTGTGTGTGTGTGTAAAATGATTGTTTTAACCTTCTTTCAATTACCTGGACATGCTAAAAATCCGTTCTAAGAGGAAAAGGAATGACTTGATGAGTCGAACTTTGCAATAATAAGATTGAGTTACTTAACAGCTATCTGCTAGTGAGCTATAAATTAATTCTCAATAAAAACCGTTCTAAATTAAAAAAAAACAGAGGAACGAAAATCTTACTCTGTTGGTGGGCTAAATTTGGAAAGGAAGAATAAAGGAAGAGGTGGAATATACCTGGATAGGGGAGAGATGAGCAGCGAAGAACTGATCAGCAGTAATAAACTCATTATTAAGCTTAGGACAAATATTAGAATCAGCCAAACAAGCCCTTATCTTCCCCCAATTATCAGAACTTGTAATATGATTCCTGAGCCAGGAAGAGAAACGAGCAAGCCTGTACTCACTGTAACCCCTACCGGGTACCAAATACGCGCCGTTGGGGCGCGTGACAACAAAGGCAAGAACTAAGAGGACAAGGAGAAGGATGATAAGAATGGCCATACACACCAAGTAGACACCCAAAAGTCCCTCTTTTTTCCAGTAAGCACCGACAAAACCAACTAAAGAAACTAGCATAACGGCGAGACCCATGAAAACAACGGGCCAACGGAGCCAGTGAATGCACTCGTTGTCCGGCTTAGAAGCAAGCCACGTGCCGGCGACGATTATGGGGATAGAACACATGAACGCCACAAAGTTCAAAAACGCTGTAATATTGTTGCTTAGAGACATGGCTGGCGTCGAGATATTTTAGTTTCCCTCTTCTGGTGAATTGGTTGGGGAGAGTGAAAACAAGTGTTTCTAATTCTTGTTTTTGTAATTTGGAGACTCTCTACTTTAGGAGTTCGTTAATTAAAGTATAGTAACAAGTGTGTGACTGTTCTGGAAGGAAATGCGGCGGAGGCCACGCGTACTTTCTATAAGTAGCACTGACCAGAGAGCAGCGAGGGAGGACACTGATAAATTCACAAAAGTGGGAAATTTAATTTAAGCCCCCCTATAATATCATAATTACAAATATGAACATATTGTGCTCTTTCTATATCCACACACAATTGCTATACACAAGATTTTATACATATTTGTACTTATTGGGCTAAAACAACTCAATGATACTCCGGTGAAATTCAAAAATAGTCAGTGATAATTGAAAAATAGCCACAGTTTTAAAAGTAATTGAAATTTAGCTACTTTTTATATAAAGATAAATTTGAACGAAAACACTGTTTAAATTCTGGAAAATATTCCAGCATAATATACTGGAGTTCGAATTTTTTACGTATGAACTTCCAGTATATTATGCTGGAAGTTCATACGCAGGTGCACCAATCTCCAGTATATTATGCTGGAACTTTTTGTGTTGCAGCAAAATAGTGGTTATTTTTCAATGACTTTGCAAACGCTGGCTATTTTTTAATTACCAGTCTGAAAACTGGCTAGCCCGTGCTATTTTTACATGATACTCTTAACATAGTGTGATATTATTTGCTTTGGGTCAAGTCGGTACGATTTTTCTCAAAAGGCCTTATTAAGAGATTCATACACCTTATATGGAGGTTCCTAATCTTTTCAACTACCAATATGGACTTTGATCTCCCGAAACCCGCAACTAGTTTCTTTTCATGTGCACATCTTCAAGCTCGTAAGGGTAAGCAAACCAAGTCTTGCGCCTTCATTTTGCTACCAACATACTCGTCCCGTTGAATTGGTCTCTGAAACCAGTTGTAGGGTTCAGCCAGCCCAAAGATACTCTTAACATGGTGTGATATTATCCGTTTTAGGTCAGATCTATACAGCTTTCTCCGGAAGGCTTCACGCCACTAAAAGATCCTTACACCTTATATGGAGACTCTAAATCTTACCACTATCAATATGGGATTTATTCCCACACTCAACCGTACCGATATATTATCACAATTCAATTAGTATGTGTGTTTAAATTTAAGATTATGAGATTTTGATAACTTTACTCTTACGTCAAACTACTAATGCTTACTATACACTATTTATGCGATTTTAATGTTAGTCTATCGGATAACATCACTTCTAAAATTCTCAAAATTTCAAGTTATTCCGCCGTTTAAATTAAAACTTGCCGTCATTTTTTTGTCAAATTAGTTATTAAATTTTTTAATTATATATACTATATGATGCACAATTCAAATTATTGTCTTAAATACCGTAATATAATACACAATCAAGTAAAGCACGGGAAGTTAGTATTATTTAATCGATCATATTGTAAATTTTAATTCTTGCTATGAGTACAAGTCAGATGAGGATTGTGACACCATGCCTAATGCGTTTTCATTTTCCTTCTTTTAGGGTTTTGTGTTCGGTTTGAAGTCATCATCTACTCTTCAAAGTTTCCAAGAAATAATTTCATTTTACATTTCTATTCAAGTTATTGTACTTCTATATTTGGCGATGAGGTTTTGGAGTTTGTTGAGAAGCATGGAGACGTGGTTGTTGTACTTGACCTGATCTGAAAAATATCTCTCTCTCTATATATATATATATATACACACACACACACGAGGGATTTGACAATATGACGTGGCATCTCTTATATTGTAAGAAACTTATTTATCTTTTTTCTCATTTTTTTGACTTTTTTCTTTCATTTTAACCACTTATCTTAATTTAAAAAAATTATATCTATAACTCACACCTCTTCATTCATTGTGACTTTTCACGTTCATAACCCCCAATTATTTAATTTGTTATAAATTGCATCTTGGGTTGTGACTTTTTGAATCTGTAACTCCCTATTTGTTTAATGTGTTATAACCCCCAATTATTTAATTTGTTATAATGTGTTATTTTTATTGATGAACAAATAAGTTCTCTTCCTCCATTATTATTTTTTGATGTTTTTTTACTCTCCTTTCCGATTTTCATTTTCTGCTGCTTGGATTTTCTTTACTGAGTTGCTTGGTACGTATGAAAAATATTACTACTAAATAGAAATTTACAGTAGAGAGTGGCGGAATCAAAAGTTGCGTGTGTAGAAGAAGAAAATTGATCCTACAAGCCCAATATGCCAGCAACAGTTTTATTCTCTGACACTCTATCAATGTGGCTGACTTTATATTTTAAGTTTTTTGTTTTGTTAACGGAGAGGTAGTTCTCACTTTGTGATTACTTGGTTTGTAGTTATTTTGAATTTTTCACTTCTTTAATTTTTAACATTTTGCTTATGGGTTGTAATGTTTTGGATTTTTATCTTCTTTTCTTTTGTGCTGGTAGATGCACTCAAAGATAGATCTGAGACTAACAAATATGCGATTTATTCTTATTGCCCCTTCCTCCGTATTTCTTTCCTCTCTTCTTTTTTTTCCAATTAAAATTTTGATTTTTATACTTATTAGCATGTTAGTTTTACTTTTTTAGATACTCATATTGTCAATGTCATTGCCTAGCTAATTGGGAAACAAACATTTGTAACTAAGTGAATGTTAATGCCTTTATTAAAAAGTTTTTTCTTTTATATTTTTATTCTTTAAATATACAAATTTATACTTGTATATTGTCTCTGCTTTTCCTTTTTTTCCTTTAAATTGTTACATTAAGGTATTTTTTTGTGGAAACTATTAATTATCTGCCAATTATATTGGTAATCATTAATGAATTGCCTCACAAAATGTAGGAGTATCGGTAAATACATAAACAAACGCAATAATGTGCTTATGTGTGTTGTTGTGTCATATATATATATATATATATAGATAAGGTGATGCGGCACCTCTCTATGGCCTCCATTCATATTTATCTTTTATCTCCTTTTTTTTTTGGACTCTTTCCCTCTTACTTATTTATTTATTAATAAAATAAAAAATGACAGTGAAATAAGAAAAAGAAATGAGGTTTCAGGTTATTAGGAGATTTCAGTTATGGATATAAAGAGAGTGCTATTATTAGTTTATAACGTATCAATTGTGAATAACATGTGTGAGCTTCTAACGTTTCTTCCACATCTTTCACAATTAAATTACCTTAAACATCAACAAATTTATTGTGTATTATGTATGATGATAGTGAAAAACTGAAAAGACGGTATATTGTATGTATAAATTTCTACGAATTTGCTTCATATCCTTGCCATGGATATTAACGAGAAAATTAGCTATGAGATCGGTCTTCCAACAATTGAGAAGGATAGGGCTAGCTCACAAAATTGAATTTATAGAAGTCCATGCACTTCCCTTTCATGACTAAATGATCGGAGAGTACGTATCAATTTTTTATTGAAGAAGATATCAAATGAATAAGTTGAATCTACCGATCAGTGTTTATTTTTATGAGTTATTTTTATTAACAGGGTAACACTACACAACAAATAATTTGAATGGGAGCAGTTAAGCATATATAGAATCATTTTTCCTCTTTGTTTCTTAATCTTTCCTACATGAGTCTATGGTTTTTCTTTTATGAACTATCTTAAGGCCTTTAAATTAATTTGTTTCATGTTCTAATGATCAAAGAAATCTGACTTTTGGGACGTAGTACACAATTTGTTGTTATATATATAAATAAGAGAGAATGAGCAAGATGACTCGACACTTCTCTTTGACCAAGGATCCTATGGAGTATCTTTTTTCTCATTTTCTTATAACAAAGAAATGTTTACCGACGTTTGTGTTTCAAAAACGTCAGTTACTATTCCACCTTTCATAAATTTAATGCTTACCAACGATTGCGTCACAAAAATGGTCATTACTTAGCTTCGACGCTTTCATATTCGGTATTTATGAGGAACAACAATAAATGCTAAAGATTCACACCCTATACTTATAAGGTCCTTCAACATTTTTCAACATCAATATTGTTAATTTGATGAATAGTATTCTCGAAAAGAGAGTGGAAACCTTTTATAATGTCCGGTAAGTTTTTTTCATTAACTTTTTAAGTAATGCCATACATCTTCATACTAAAAAAGAAAGAAAGAAAAGGCTGAGAAAAGAATATTGTTGATTGTAATAATACTGTTATTTTCTTTGCAGGTGAGCCGAACTGGTTGATTGATTCTTATTTTCATTTTTTTTCTTCTACTACAAGTTTGACCTCCCTTTGTTTTTTATTTCATGCCGTATATGACTATTTTATGAAGCCAATAATATATGATGCTTTTTTAATAACTAAGTTATATTGTATTTAATTTCCCAAGCCAATATTTCTTGAGTACTTTTTCAAGAAATGAGCAAATGTTTTTAGATTTTATGAGATTTTTTCATACTTTTAATGATTTAGAGGATGGAAAGGAGCAGTTTTAGCGTGGAGGAGTAGCTGGTTATAAAGAAGGTGTTGAAAAGTGAAAGAAGAAGAAAGAAATAGTTAATAAATAATTTTTTTGTTATTCACCAAAATAGTGTAAAATGAATGGGCAGGCAAGGAAAAATGAAATAAAGAAAAAAAAAGGAAAAAAAGGTAAAAGCAACTAAAAAATAAAAATAAAAAATAATAGAAAAGATTCATGCAATTTATTTGGGTTGATTTAGGGCTGACAGATTTCTTTTCCTTATTTTGTTGAAGGAGACGTTGATATATTTTTTTTAAGATTCTAAATAAAGAGAAATTATAGAATATGACTTTTGAAAGGTGAAGAGTAGAAGATACTTAATATATTAATTGAACAAAGAAACAACTATGTTTCTTGAAATTCATCTCTTTCTTTCATGTTTACTTCAGCAAAAATAGAAAATATTGTTTCACATATATAGATTATTAGACAAACCTTTTCTGATAGATAAAAAAATCCTCGGATGATGAAAACTAAAAGAAAAAAAGTAAGAATAAAATGTTTATAACTTAAAATCTAATCTATGTTTGAATTTGAAGATTATAAAAGCTTTATATATTTTTCATTATTTGAACATTAGAAAATAATTATTCATAACCACGCAAAGCGCGGATTAGTTCACTAGTATATATATAAAGTTAGGAATTAAAAAGATGATGTGACGCATCTCATAAGCATGAAAGTACCTTATCTTTTTTTCTCCTTTTTTTTTGACCTTTTTCCCTCATTTGATGTCTACAAAATATGGAGAAAATTAAATACATCCTATTTATGTCATTCCTTATTATCATTATTATCATTTATTTCTTTTACACCCATGTTTCCTCCTTTATCAAGTCATTTTCCCACTCCTTTTTTCGCTTCTTTTTCTTCTTCTTTGTTTTTTTAATCTTTTCCGTTACATGTTTAGGTCTCCTTTATGACTTTTAGTATTCAATCATGTTTCTAATTATACAATCATTGCAATTCTTAATTTCTGTTTGCAATTGTGTATTGAATGATATAATAAAGAAGAATGATGTGACGCATCTCATAAGCAATGAAAGTACATTATCTTTTTTCTCCTTCTTTTTGACATGTTCCCTCATTTGATTGTCAAATACATCCTATTTATGTCATTTCTTATTATCATTTATTTCTTTTACGCTCATGTTTCCTCCTTTATCAAGTCCTTTTTCCACTCATTTTTTTCGCTTCTTTTTCTTCTCCTTCTTTGTTTTTTTAATCTTTTCCGTTATATGCTTCGTTCCTCTTAATGGCTTTTAGTATTAATTCATGTTCTAATTATACAATCGTTACAATTCTTAATTTCTGTTTTCAATTGTGTATTGAATGATATAATAAAGAAGAATAGCAAATGGAGAGAGCACTTTGCTATGATAAGTCTAATATGCAACATGATTGTGTGAGAATTATGTGGGTTGTCTATCTTGGATTTTACATCTGTTACTACTATTGTTTTCTAGAATAATTAGTTGTTTAATTTTAGGAGGAGTTTTCTAGAAGATTCAGAATTTTAATTATAGTAAGAGTTTAGTAATTTAGTTGTAGGAGGAGTCTACTACTTTATTTATTTTTCTATTTAAAACCCTATGATTAATAAAATTTTAGAGAACGTTTTTCAATCTTATTTTCAACCTTCTTGCTGCTTGTATATTTTTTCTAAAATCCATAACAGTGGTATCAAAGCCTCCATTGATCTTGACGGATCTCTGAATTCGCTGAAAAATAATCAATTTCAACTACTTTTAAACCATACGCATTTTTACCCATACCGATTTTTAACCAAATTTTTAACAATGGCAAGCAGCGGTCTCTCTTTGAATACCCCACAAACTTTCACTGGTGAAAACTATTAGATTTGGTCAGTGAAGATGAAATCTTATCTTGAAGCTTATGATCTATGAGAAGTTGTAATGGAAGACAAACTTATACAACCACTTCCCGCAAATTCTACCCTTTCCCAAATCAAAGCCCATTCAGATGAGAAAACCAAAATATACAAAGCCAAAACTATAATTCAAAATTCAGTTGTAAATTCAATCTTCTCTAAAATCATTGCATGTGAGACAGCAAAAGAAGTTTGGGAAACACTCAAACAGGAGTATCAAGGAAGTGAATGAGGCAGAAAAAATCAGATTTTAAATTTGAAAAGAGATTTTGAATATCTTAGAATGCAAGATGATGAGACCATCGCTAAGTATTATGACCGAATTTCTTTAATTGTTAATAAAATCAATTTACTTGACGAGGATTTCAAAGATGACAAGATAGTTGAAAAAATTCTTGTGACAATTCCCAAGCGATTTGAATCCAAAATTTCTTCTCTGGAAGAGTCTAAAGATCTCTCTACCATCTCTGTTGCAGAATTAATAAGTGATCTTCAAACACAAGAGCAAAGATGGGCCTTCAGACAAGATAAAGTTACTGAGAGTATTTTTTATGCGAAACACCAAAAAGAAAAAGTCGATTATCCTTATTGCAAATATTGCAAAAAGAAAACACACTTAGAAAAATTTGTTGGTGGAAACCTGATGCATTATGTGGAAATTGCAAACAAAAAGGTCATGTTACAAAAGTGTGCAAGTTCAAAGATGCTCATGCACAAGCACTAATAGCAGAAGAAGGAATTGAGGATGACCTTCTTCAGACTGCAGCAACAGAAACAAGGATGAGTGTTGGATTTTGCATATGTTACTCATACTGTTTTCTAGAATAATTAGTTGTTTAGTTTTAGGAGGAGTCTGCTAGAAGATTTAGAATTTTAATTATAGTAAGAGTTTAGTAATTTAGTTGTAGGAGAAGTCTACTACTTTATTTATTTGACTATTTAAAACCCTATGATTAATAAAATTTTAGAGACCATTTTTCAATCCTATTTTTAACATTCTTGTTGCTTGCATATTTTTTCTAAAATTCATAACAGTGGTATCAGAGCCTCCATTGATCTTGACGGATCTCTGAATTTGCTGAAAAATAACCAATTTCAACCACTTTTAAACCACACATATTTTTACCCATATTGAGTTTTAACCAAATTTTTAACAATGGCAAGCAGCGGTCTCTCTTTGAATACCCCACAAACTTTCACAGGTGAAAACTATCAGATTTGGTCAGTGAAGATGAAATCTTATCTTTAAACTTATGATCTATGGGAAGTTGTAATGGAAGACAAACTTATACAACCACTTCCTGCAACTCCTACCCTTGCCCAAATCAAAGCTCATTCAGATGAGAAAACCAAAATATACAAAGCCAAAACTATAATTCAAAATTCAGTTGTAGATTCAATCTTCTCTAAAATCATTGCATGCGAGACAGCAAAAGAAGCTTGGAAAACACTCAAACAGGAGTATCAAGGAAGTGAACGAGGCAGAAAAAATCAGATTTTAAATTTGAAAAGAGATTTTGAATCTCTTAGAATGCAAGATGATGAGACCATCGCTAATTATTCTAACCGAATTTCTTTAATTGTCAATAAAATCAGGTTACTTGGCGAGGATTTCAAAGATGACAGGATAGTTGAAAAAATTCTTGTGACAATTCCCAAGAGATTTGAATCCAAAATTTCTTCTCTGGAAGAGTCTAAAGATCTCTCTACCATCTCTGTTGCAGAATTAATAAGTGCTCTTCAAACACAAGAGCAAAGATGGGCCTTCAGACAAGATAAAGTTACTGAGAGTATTTTTTATGCGAAACACCAAAAAGAAAAAGTCGATTATCCTTATTGCAAATATTGCAAAAAGAAAACACACTTAGAAAAATTTGTTGGTGGAAACCTGATGCATTATGTGGAAATTGCAAACAAAAAGGTCATGTTACAAAAGTGTGCAAGTTCAAAGATGCTCATGCACAAGCACTAATAGCAGAAGAAGGAATTGAGGATGACCTTCTTCAGACTGCAGCAACAGAAACAAGGATGAGTGTTGGATTTTGCATTTGTTACTGATACTGTTTTCTAGAATAATTAGTTATTTATTTTTAGAAGGAGTGATTTATAAGATTCAGAATTTTAATTATAGTAAGTGTTTAGTAATTTAGTTGTAGGAGGAGTCTACTACTTTATTTATTTGGCTATTTAAAGTCCTATGATTAATAAAATTTTAGAGACCGTTTTTCAATCCTATTTTTAACCTTCTTGCTGCTTGCATATTTTTTCTAAAATCCACAACAGTGGTATCAGAGCCTCCATTGATCTTGACGGATCTTTGAATTCGCTGAAAAATAACCAATTTCAATCACTTTTAAACCATACGCATTTTTACCCATACTGATTTTTAACCAAATTTTTAACAATGGCAAGCAGCGGTCTCTCTTTGAATACCCCACAAACTTTCACAGGTGAAAACTATCAGATTTGGTCAGAGAAGATGAAATCTTATCTTTAAACTTATGATCTATGGAAAGTTGTAATGGAAGACAAACTTATACAACCACTTCCTGCAACTCCTACCCTTACCCAAATCAAAGCTCATTCAAATGAGAAAATCAAAATATACAAAGCCAAAACTATAATTTAAAATTCAGTTGTAGATTCAATCTTCTCTAAAATCATTGCATGCGAGACAGCAAAAAAAGCTTGGGAAACACTCAAACAGGAGTATCAAGGAAGTGAACGAGACAGACAAAATCAGATTTAAAATTTGAAAAGAGATTTTGAATCTCTTAGAATGCAAAATGATGAGACTATCGTTAAGTATTCTGACCGAATTTCTTTAATTGTCAATAAAATCAGGTTACTTGGCGAGGATTTCAAATATGACATGATAGTTGAAAAAATATTTGTGACAATTCCCAAGAGATTTGAATCCAAAATTTCTTCTCTGGAAGAGTCTAAAGATCTATCTACCATCTCTGTTGCAGAAGTAATAAATGTTATTCAAGCACAAGAGCAAAGAAGGGCCTTCAGACAAGACAAAGTTACTGAGGGTATTTTTTATGCGAAACACCAAAAAGAAAAAGTCGATTATCCTTATTGCAAAAAGAAAACACACTTAGAAAACAATTATTGATGGGAGACCTGATGCATTATGTGGAAATTGCAAACAAAAAGGTCATGTTACAAAAGTGTGCAAGTTCAAAGATGCTCATGCACAAGCACTAATAGCAGAAGAAGGAATTGAGGATGACCTTCTTTAGACTGCAACAACAGAAGCAAGGAGGAGTGTTGGATTTTGCATCTGCTACTGCTATTGTTTTCTAGAATAATTAGTTGTTTAGTTTTAGGAGGAGTCTGCTAGAAGATTCAGAATTTTAATTATAGTAAGAGTTTAGTAATTTAGTTGTAGGAGGAGTCTACTAGTTTATTTATTTGGCTATTTAAAGTCCAATGATTAATAAAATTTTAGAGACAGTTTTTCAATCCTATTTTCAGCATTCTTGCTGCTTGCATTTTTTTTCTAAAATTCATAACAGTGGTGTCAGAGCCTCCATTGATCTTGACGGATCTCTGAATTCGCTGAAAAATAATTAATTTCAACCACTTTTAAACCATACGCATTTTTACCCATATTGATTCTTAACCAAATTTTTAACAATGGCAAGCATCGGTCTCTCTTTGAATACCCCACAAACTTTCACTGGTGAAAACTATTAGATTTGTCAGTGAAGATAAAATTTTATCTTTGAACTTATGATCTATGGGAAGTTGTAATGGAAGACAAACTTATACGACCACTTTCTGCAACTCCTACCCTTGCCCAAATCAAAGCTCATTCAGATGAGAAAACCAAAATATACAAAGCCAAAACTATAATTCAAAATTCAGTTATAGATTCAATCTTCTCTAAAATTATTGCATGCAAGACATCAAAAGAAGCTTGGAAAACACTCAAACAGGAGTATCAAGGAAGTAAACGAGGCAGACAAAATCAGATTTTAAATTTGAAAAGAGATTTTGAATCTCTTAGAATGCAAGATGATGAGACCATTGCTAAGTATTTTGATCGAATTTCTTTAATTGTCAATAAAATCAGGTTACTTGGCGAGGATTTCAAAGATGACAGGATAGTTGAAAAAATTCTTGTGACAATTCCCAAGAGATTTGAATCCAAAATTTTCTCTCTGGAAGAGTCTAAAGATCTATCTACTATCTCTATTGCATAATTAATAAGTGCTCTTCAAGCACAAGAGCAAAGAAGGGCCTTCAGACAAGACAAAGTTACTGGGAGTATTTTTTATGCGAAACACCAAAAAGAAAAAGTCGATTATCCTTATTGCAAAAAAAAAAACACTTAGAAAAATTTTGTTGGTAGAAGACCTGATGCATTATGTGGAAATTGCAAACAAAAAGGTCATGTTACAAAAGTGTGCAAGTTCAAAGATGCTCATGCACAAGCACTAATAGCAGAAGAAGGAATTGAGGATGACCTTCTTTAGACTGCAACAACAGAAGCAAAGAGGAGTGTTGGATTTTGTATCTGCTACTGCTATTTTTTTCTAGAATAATTAGTTGTTTAGTTTTAGGAGAGTGCTAGAAGATTCAGAATTTTAATTATAGTAAGAGTTTAGTAATTTAGTTGTAGGAGGAGTCTACTACTTTATTTATTTGGCTATTTAAAATCCTATGATTAATAAAATTTTAGAGACAGTTTTTCAATCCTATTTTCAATATTCTTGCGGCTTGCATTTTTTTTCTAAAATCCATAACAGTCTAATGCTATATCTAGCATTGCCAAACGTTGCCAAGAAGCAAGGTTAAGGACAAGCGCATATACTGCATCCCAGAACTCCGAACTGTAGAAGCCAGGTGACACTAAATTAGCATGCAACCAAATGTAGATTTCTTAGAAGGTTACAAAGGTTTTTCATCTCATATTTTTGAGATTGTATTATATTCTCTTAATTTGGACAAATTAACGAGTACATTCAGATCTGAAGGATATAAAGGAGGGGAGGTTTCAACATGACAAAATAAGAATTTTAACGGGGAAAAAAAGTGACAGTGCGGCCATAAAGGAGGCAGAGATGATGGCAACAAAGGCAGAACCGCAGAGATGCGGCAATCAATCTTTTCTTTTATGTGCTTTTTCTCTCTCTTTTTTGTATAATATGAAAGAGAAGGATTGTATCTTTTTAATTTCTTTTTAATTTTGTAACCTATTTTTCATTTCAAATTGTTTACCAACGGTTGACATCCTTTAAATTTTGAGCCAAAGCCTTGTATATAAATGTGAATTCCGATTAATGATTGGAGGTTCATACTCTTTCTCTTTTCTTTTCTTTCTTAATTCTATGACACTCCATACTTTGCTATTATTTGAATAGGTTGTGCATGTTTTAATTTGATCTAATTTTTACCCTGCAGATCAGTGGATTACGAATACTTTGAGATACCTATTCTAACGTTTCGCTTCGTAACACTAACTTCTTTGTGGTTTACTCTAATATCGTTACTTTTCTTATTTTATTTTATTTTTATTTTCTTAGTCCATTTATTCTTTCTGGATTGTAGTTGAGGACCTTCTGAGTAATAGCATATTCTTTACTTTTCAGAAAAATCACTGACTCATATTAGCATATGGTTAAGACTATAAGAACTGGTTCGATCTTTGATGAGTTGATATTGATTTTTTTCAGCACTAAAAGTAATGGGTCTTTTTTCCTATATTAGTATGACAATTTTGAGATGTGAGTATCGTTTGTTATTTCAAACTAAAACAAATTTTCTTGGCGGTAGAATGTGAAGTGTACTTTATTTGTCGATTTTAATTTTCTAGAACTCTTCATATTTTTACGAGTTACGAAAATTCAAAATGTATCAGCCTTAAGAAGTTTGAGAAACTCCTTATGTCCGTGCATAGAGAAATTTTAAAAATTTTGAGGTTGCTATTACATCAGACTTTGAAAATTTATATATTGATTTGAATTCTAAGAAAACAATACACATGAGAAAATAATCTGACTCAACTAGCAAAATAACTTCTTATACTTTTTTTCTATTACTTTTTAGATTTTAATGGTCTATTTTTTTAAAATTTATATTTGTAATTCAAAGTGAAAAAATAAATAAAAGAGTAATTCAAGTTAGTAAGTGACTGGTCGATATTACATGAAGAAGATGGAGGAAATTGCAACTAAAACATATGCATTACCAGCAAGTGAAAACTTCTTTTCATATACAAGAATAGTTTCCAGAATTTTGCTTTAGGCCTTTTGTTGTTAGGCCGTCGTGGCTTTATACTTTCATTCTTACTTCTTTGTTTAAAACAAATTAACCTATATGTGATGTTTTTTTTTGGTTAATTTGGTTTTATTTTTTTTAAAAAAAAAAAAAATATTGTTGAAAAATACCTCCCGCTTGAAGTAAAAAATTGGTATGTTTAGATTACTTAATTTTTGTAAGGATCTATTATTGGTTAGTTTTTGCAAAGATCTACTTTTGATGAGGTTTTGCAAGGATCTATTTTTGGTTATGTATGATTTTTTTTTGTTTTGACAAAATTTCACAATTTTATAGATGTCTTTTAAGGTCGCGCGAAGCGCGGATTATTTCACTAGTGGACTATGTAAATAATATTTTTGTAACTGAGTTATGTTATATATTTATGTTAAAAATCACGTCAAACAAAAGGAATTGCAGCAGTAAAATAAAATGTCTCAATTTATGTGAAAATTAACTGGCAAAAATTATAGCGTAGTAGGATAATATGGGAGAAATATATATATTGCTTCTAATATTGCTTCTAATATTGCTTCCCCCCAAAATGGACGGCAGATAGATGGAGTATATAGTAGTATATAGTTTTTGCTATAAATAATAGTATTTTATTGTTGAAAACATTGAAGTTCAGTACTGCAAATAATGATTTGAGTATTATTATTTGCAACATCAAACTATTATTTACAAATGCTAAATTTCAATATTTGAAATATCGGTGAAATATATATATATCAATATTTGTAGATACATAATCCTCACATACATTTGTGTTTTAATTATAATAGAAGTATGATCAATCTATAGACTTAAAACTGGAATTCCAGAAAGTTTAAAACTTATTCTCGCATTTTGTATGAGCTCTTTTAATACCTGTATGAGGGAGTTACGAGTTGGATTTAGAAGCTGAGGGGGTATTTACGTTATGAAGAATATTCACACCCAAAAATAGCCCCTTTTTTCGCCAGAATCTCCGGTGTGCGCGGCTCCCTCCGACTTTTTTTTCAGCAAATGGAATGTTGGGTACCATTGTTTCAGATATTCTTGAACTCCCCTTGTCCTGAAACCGAAGCATCTCTATGGTTACAACAATATTTCAACCAATCTGGCCCCACTACCATTTCAACAACCTCCTTCCTTTCACTCCTCACCAAACCTACCGATATCACCATCACCGGTTCCTCTTCCCCATCTCTCACAAAACGGTAATTTTGTACTCGATTTTACCTTTGGAGCTTAAAATTGAAGTTTACTTGTTTAACAGTTTAACTTAATGTAAATTGAACAAAGATGAATTGGTGTTTGTGTTGGCAGGGTTATGTGGATACAGACTCTACCAAATGCAGTTCAAACTCGTATTTTATCATTTCTACTTTATGATAGCCGGAGATTTTGTGAAAGAGACTTGTGTCAGCTTACGGAAACTATGTTGAAAGAAGGTAAAGAGCTTGATTTTTGGGTAAAGCGGGCTGCACATCAACTGCTTGACGTAGTGTCTAGGTCAAACCATGAATGGGTAACTAGCTTGAACTTGGATTCTGAAGAAGAACAAGTGGATGATGAATTTAGTTCATTACCCAATTGGCTTAAGGATGCTGCCAATGACAGTGATTTGATGCTTCCATGGCTGCCTATATCACGGAAACAATTCAACTTGGCGATGCAGTTTAGTAGTTGTGGAGAAAATGATGATCCTTTGAGTGAATTCGAAGAGGGTAAACGACAACTGATGGATGACGTAATGGAGGAGGTTGATGAAGTAAGTGAGGAAGTAGATGACTACTTGAACCCTCAAGTTGAAGAAATGGCTGGGCGCTTGAAAGACCGGTTGTTGTCTCTTCAGTCTACTGCTAAGGCTGTGGAGTTGGCTGGGGAAATTCAGCAGCTTTGTACAGGAGGGGGAAAGTCTTTGGCTGTTTTGAGTATAATTGAACCTTGGAGAGCTGATGATGAGACAGCTGCAGTGTTAATGTCCAATCTTCTCTATGGGAATGAAGATGAACTTGGTTGGCCCAGTCACGTTCTTTGCGCTGTCATTCTTCCCAAGTTGTTACTTTTGAAAGAACCAGCTTCTCGTACGTCACTAACGGCAGCAATAGAGTACAGTAAAGTTCATCAGAGAGCTGCAGAGTATGCGCTGCTATTGCCACTGATTCTTAGAATGGAAGGCATAAATAGCCCTATTTGTGATGTAATAACAAGGATAGTTAAAGAATCTTTGCACCCAGGCCATATTTCTGCC
Organism: Nicotiana otophora; assembly: GCA_000715115.1. Taxonomy (NCBI): domain Eukaryota; kingdom Viridiplantae; phylum Streptophyta; class Magnoliopsida; order Solanales; family Solanaceae; genus Nicotiana; species Nicotiana otophora. The sequence goes on along the minus strand of AWOL01S0129917.1, from coordinate 4,878 downwards.
TTCTGCCGGAAACTTCTCTGCGACCAAGACAATCTGAAGAAATCCATCTGCCTTCCCTGTCATCAATGCTTAATTGGAAGTAAATTGGTATGGACAGAGTCATTATTTAATTTGATGCAAAATATCCTAAATCATAACATTCATTTGACTCAGGACTCCGTTGATAGACTCGTTCAGTGTGCTTGGGAATCTGCTGACAGGTTTTCAAAGTCTTTGAAATTTGGAAACTTTTTATTATGTTTTGTCACCAAATGTGCTCCTCTGTCGAAGTCTCAAAAATCTTTGCTCTCAGAAGCCACTCAGCGTACTAATACTCTGGTGACAAAATCTGTGTTGTCAAAATTGTCTAGTTTGTAAGTGTCTCTATACCCTGTTAAACAAAGAGCTATGTAAATACATCATTGTTCTTTAACTTGGACTATTTTTTGGACTTAGTTTCTTTAAGTAGCTACTATGACAATTTTACAACAGGTTTGATAGGAATTAACCTGGTTGTTTATACAGATGGTATTTCTTAATAGTTTTTTACTGAATCACATTGTTGTTTCTTCCGGTTGTAGTTATAATGATATTAATACCCTTATGTCATGCAATACAAGAGAGATGTTCTTCCTTGTCTTGGGCCTGTGTGGGTTGATAAAACTGAGGATGGATGTCTAACAATTAGGTGGACAAACATAACGGTTGGACGGAGGACATGTGAAAGAGAGTCTTATAAACTCTCTCTCTCTCTCCCCATCCCCAGTTTTGTGTTCTTTAAATCTTTTTCAGGAAGGTGTAAGGTGTTTCTCAGATTCACACTAACATAAATAATTTAAAATATTCCGAGTTGACAAAGGGTCTTCAGGAGGAATTTGTCTGTGAGTCTGCATATGGTGCTGTATCTCTTGCTAGATGATAAAATTAAGAGAAGGCAACAGGTAAAAGATTGTTATGCTCTCTGGAGTTAGTTTTCTTAAATTGATACAACCAAAATATTATCATCTTATTTTTGCTCTTCTGCAAGGTCATTGTTCTATAAATAACGACCTTTCAAAGCAATTCTAACTTTGACCTTAAACTTTTAACGAGATCTACATGATAAAGGAAGCTTATATACATTAGCTTCTCTTGAACTATAACCACAAAGAAGGCCCAAACAGAGAGAGGAAAAAACGAAAAAGAGGGCACTCAAATGATAAGTAACAATAGCATAAACTTATTTTTTTCATTGTGAAGACTTCAGTGCCCGTTCGCCAATGTTTTTGCGGACTCAAACCTGGGGCGTTTTTCCGCAAACTTGGTTTTGGAATAAAGATTCAAATAATCCTGAAAGCGGAGATGACAGGGATACAAGAGCTTTGATGCTGGAGAAATGATGGCCTCGCCTGCAGGGTTGTAAAAGGTGGCAATGGAAAGTCTGTTCCCATCCTTTTCAGCCATCACTCGGTGTTGAATGCTCTTGTACATCCCATTGCTTAAAATTTCGATTTGATCACCAGTGTTTACAAAAATTCTGTTGTTCTTGGAAGGTGGAATTTTCACCCAATGTCCATCTTTGAAGAATTCCAGACCAGGAACTTTTTCGTCTTGGAGTAAGAGAATGATACCACCAGCATCTGTGTGCTCACGCAATCCCCTGACTAATTCAGGGCGCGGACATTGAGGATATATTGCCACTTTTGTTCCAACAGAAGGACCCTTGCTTCCTGAAAATGCTTCCTTAATGTAACTCTTTTCTAGGCCAAGATTCTCACACATAAGTTCTGAAAGATTTTCTGCAAGTTTGATCAACTGATCAATGTATCCATCTACTGCTTTGCTGCACATATACATGTTCATAGTTCAGATGTAACATTCAATAATGTTAAGAGAAGACTTGTTTCACGGATAGATTGTCAGTGACTTATTCTAAGTGCATGACATATAAGTTGTGTGTGTGCTCATTTGTTGAAGTGTTGAAGCTTTATGCTCTGGTGTTCTTTACTTACCAAAGATCCTTTGAAAGACCTTCAATCTCATAGATGTTAGAACTTGGACGATGCCAAAGAAAGAAGGTGCTTTCCCAGTCTGTGTTGCTGATGCTTTCTTTCTTCTCTAAGCTCATAGGTAGCTCTGATTCATAGAACCGTTGCTTCATATTGGCTTCATAGTACTGAATCACGAGCTGCTTCACATTGTCCATCAGGTTAGTGTCAATTCCATGGTTCTCTATCTGCATAAATTGAACACATTTCTGTTAGTATCAATATCTTAAAAGTGCTACGACAGAAAAGCAGAAGTACAACATTCATTACCATAAAGAAGCCCCATTTCTCACAAGCGCGATGGAGAAGTGCCATGGTTGCACTTCTATCCTCACCTTCAAGCTTACTAAAGTCGATCACCGGAATCTCCATATTCTTGTTCTAAGTATGAAGGAAAGAAGGTACTTGGCGGACTATATATAGCCATAGGAGTAAAATATTTTTACCCGGTGGGGTTGGTTAAAACAAGCAATTAGATTTGAATAACAGTTGTAACCTAATTACCTCATTGGAAGGAGAAATTATTGGGTGCATTGGGATGAGCAAGGAATAGTATGTGTCCAAATTCACTTCATATCAAAACCATGTGATTATGCTGTTATTTTATGTTTTGACAATCTACAGCAGATTTTGTCTTACAAATAAAGCTTTATTTACTTGAGTTTCTAGGTAAAAAATATTTCCTGATAGGATGCTTCCATGCCACTAAATTCCTTTCTGTGAACTTCTCTTTTTCTTCTCTGTATTCTACTGGTCAACTAGGACTTGTTTACATTTTTTTAAGTAATGTTGGAAACTTTACGTACGGTGGTTGGTATTTTCTTAAACTGCAATTCGTTGGTTTGAAGAAACCAGGGGCTGTGAGTGATGGAGATCAATTGCCTTGGCCTAAATTCCAATGGGCGGTTTTGGTTTCAAAACTTTGAATATCTATGCCACTTAGAACAGTTTGCTGATCCAAAATCCCAACTGTATCTTTCTTTGTTAGTCTGTACGATTTCTAGCGTTCACCAGTTGAGTTTGTGTCATTGCTTAGTTGTAGTCTCTTGAAGGCATTGTGATACTTTTTCTGCGTCGTCTGTTCACAATTAATTCAAAATAGGAACCTTGTTTTGTTTAAACCTGGCCTTTGTCTATGACTAATATTTCACTCCCAATTAGGATCCAATGAAAGTGACAAATACAGAATATACTCATCTAGGGACTGTTCTGATTAGATTATGAATCTTTTTTATCCCAACTGACCAATTTTTCCTCAACGAACGACGATTACAAAATTTAACACCAGGATTTGAGTGTGCATGGCATGGCTCGTTAGTTCAAGTATAATTGCTATACTATATTGTCGATATATTGTAATCTTTAGGGCCTCATGGTTTTGTCTCAACAGTTGAATTTCTGATCTCATTTTATATGGCTCCTAACTTTCTCCCCATACCGATATGAAATTTGTCTTAAACAAGTTTCACGATAGACCCCTTGCAATCACCAACATTGGTATGTCGTTACATACAATTTTCTTTATATGTCCAAAAAGATTAGTTAAAATCGTTTAGTGTTTCACGGGCCACAAACCTCCGCAGGTCTAGAACCTTGTCGAGGCAATTCAGATTTCAGATAAGATTGCATATATAGGAGAACATTTCGCAGATTAAAATACTTCTAAGAGACAAAGTATGGGTGGTTAAAATTGTTGAGGTTTTTATTTAAGATGAAATAGTGTTAAAATGATGGTGAATGGAAAATGGAGGGAAAATGAAATTTTTGAGTAAAATTTTAAGTTTTCGCCTCTTAACAATGAGACATTGTCTCATATTGGAAGAGGAAAAGATTTTTGGTGGGTATATATATAATTGCTCTTTTTGTAGCTCTTAAAGAGTTAAGAAGTTCCAATCCGATCCGTGTATTGACATGTTCATGAAACTGCAATAACAGCCGCCTAATGCTCTTCCCACCATGGCCAAGTGCTTGCTCCACAAACAAGCAGGATCGTTCACCTTCAAAGCTGGCTGCTATAAATATGTGCAGTAGCTGTTGAAGGAGAAGACAACACAAAGACACCAAAAACTGAAAAACGTTGGCTATACATTGCACTCCCTCCTCTCAGCATTTCTATACGATTTTCTGAGTTTCTACTCCTTTGTTCTGCATTGTTTTAACTTCAAACAAAGCAACTGTAAGTGTGATTTGCTACCGAACTTTGTGTTCGCTGAAACACTGGGGTTTGAAGTA
>AWOL01S0129889.1:14231-54806 GCA_000715115.1 Nicotiana otophora | reverse complement strand
CAGACGTTATGCATGTCCTACACTTATTTCATGTTTTATCTTAGACGTATGCTTAGGGGTGTTGGACAGGTAGGCTCGGGCACTCGTCATGGCCCATCGGTTTGGGTCGTGACACTAACCTTGAAATATAACATGTTGCCAGTCATCTCGCATCTGCAACTAAAAATGTCACTTCTGTGACACTCGTTCTATGCCAACATGCTTGGATATGCGAGCTTCCTAGGCTCCTCTCCACTTTTGTGCAAGATCACGCGCATCTACTCTAATTTAGGCGCGCCAAAAAGTATGCAGTGCGACCACCTCTAGCCTAACTAACATGCGCACCTGCGATGTTACTTTTGTAGGAGCGACTCCGCAAATGCGACCAGTACCTTATATCCTCGACATTCCCAGCCTAGAAAACTAGTTCATCTACGCACACTGCACCAAAAGTGCGACCATCGCACTTTTCCATCTCAGGTTCAGTGCATCTAACACCAGCAACTTCCAAACAACACCAAATGGTCCGGAATCATTCTGAAACACACTCGAGCCCCCTGGGCCCTTGTCCAATCATACCACAGGTCCAAATACCTAATCCAAACTTATCAAAATGCTCAAAACACCATAAATAACATTAAACCAAGAATCGAAGAACAAAATCGATCTCTGAACTTCTAAACTTTCCAACTTCACTAAACATGTTTGAATCGCACTTAAACCCTTTGGATTACAAGAAAATAACACATACAAGTTATATACAACTAAATAAACCTATCCAAGGTCTCAAAACTACAATCAGAATCTGATAAAACCAAAGTCAACTATCAGACAAAGCTAAAAACTCTTTAATTCTACAATTTTCCAATTGTTTACAAATAAAACAAACTTCTTAGAGCATGCAAAACCAAATCCGAACATACGCCCACGTCAAAAATCACCATACGAACCTATTGGAACCATCAAATGACCAATCCAAGGTCGTACACTTAGAAGTCAAACCTTGGTCAAGTCTAGCAACTTAAGCTTTCAAAATAAGACTAAGTATTTCAAATCACTCTCAAACCTTCTCGAAGGAAAATCAACCATCTCTGAAAGTCATAAACATTTTGTAAACATACAGGAAGCATCGAATAGGCGAACGAGGCTCTAATTGTAAGGCCCCATAAAATTTCAACTAAAATACGGGGTTTCATGATGTCGAGGTAGACTTATGTGTTGATGATAAAGGAAATTTTGGAAGTGCAGGGTGTTTCTGCAGTACATTCTGCGGTCACAGAACTGATCTGCAGATCGTAGATCTGTCGTAGACTGACGCAAAAACTTGGGCAAAGTTTTGGACACCATGGCCGACCTAATTGAATGAGAGATGGTTGATTTTGATGTAATAATGGGGATGGGTTGGCTTAATTCATGTTTCGCTAAGCTTGATTGTCCAACCAGAACCGTTAGGTTTGAATTTCCAAATGTGTTAGTGATTGAATGGATGGGGGATGATGTGGTGCCGAAGGGTAGGTTTATTTCTTACCTTAAGGCCATGAAGATAAACAAAGGGTGTATCTACCATTTGGTCCGGGTTACGGACACCGATGCTGAGGCACCTACACTTGAGTCCGTGCCTGTTGTGAATGAATTTCTGGGGGTCTTTCTAGATGAGCTCCTTGGGATCCCACCAGATAGAGAGATTAATTTTGGAATTCATGTGATGCCAGGCACGCAATCTATATCTATTCCGCCCTACAAAATGGCACCGACAGAATTGAAGGAGCTAAAGGAACAACTGAAGGATTTGTTAGAGAAGGGTTTCATCTGGCCGAGTGTGTCACCTTGCGACGCACCGGTCCTTTTTGTAAGGAAGAAAGATGGGTCACTAAGAATGTGTATTGACTATCGGCAGCTCAACAAGGTCACAATCAAGAATAAGTACCCACTGCCAAGGATAAATGACTTGTTTGACCAATTGCAAGGTGCTAAGTACTTCTCCAAGATTGATTTAAGATCCGAGCATCACCAATTGATGACCAGGGAGCAGACTATTCCGAAAACAGCTTCCAGGACTTGGTATGGGCACTTTGAATTTATGGTAATGTCCTGTGGGCTAACAAATGCCCTGGCAACTTTCATGGATCTTATGAACCGAGTTTTCAAGTCGTTCCTCTACTCTTTGTGATCGTGTTTAATGATGATATCCTTATATATTCATACAATCGAGAGGACCATGCTGATCATCTCAGGGCAGTTTTGCAGACCTTGTATCAACACCAATTGTATGCGAAGTTTTCGAAATGTGAATTTTTGATTGAATGTGTCACATTCTTGGGTTATGTCATCACCAGAGAAGAAATTAAGGTCGATCCTCAGAAGATTTTAGCGGTGGGGAATTTTCCTAGACCTACTACCCCAACTGAGATTTGCAGTGTCTTGGGCTTAGCTGGATATTACAAGATGTTTGTGGAGGGGTTCTCTACCCTTGCCTCTCCTTTGACTAAATTGACGCAGAAGGCGGTTAAGTTCCAATAGTCAGATGCTTGTGAAATGAGCTTCCAGGAGTTAAAATCGAGATTGACTATGGCATCAATGTTGACTCTACCAGACGGTACAGATGGGTTTATGGTATACTGTGATAGTTCAAGAATTGGATTTGGGTGTGTATTAATTCAACATGGCAAGGTGATAGCTTATTTTTCTAGGCAACTCAAGAATTGAAGATTTGGCATCTTTATCTGTATGGGGTCCATGTGGATATATTCACGGACCATAAGAGCCTACAATACATTTTCAAATAGAAGGAGTTGAATCTGAGGCAGAGAAGATGTCTTGAGTTACTCAAGGTTTACGACATCGATATTCTGTATCATCTGGGGAAGGCTAATGTTGTAGCGGATGCTCTTAGCCGGAAATCTATGGATAGTTTTGCTCACATGGAGGCATAGTAAAGGCCGTTGACCAAGGAAGTTCATTGGTTGGCTAGTTTGGGAGTTCAACTTGCGGATTCTAGTGAAGGAGGATTGATTGTGCAAAATAGGGCTGAATCATCCCTTATTGTGGAAGTCAAGGAAAAGCAATACAACGACCCATTGTTGGTACGATTGAAGGAGGGGATTCATAAACATAAGACCATTACCTTTTCACTTGGCATGGATGATGGTACACTAAGGTACCAAGGGCGACTATGAGTTCTAAATATTGATGGTCTCCTGGAAAGTTTCATGATCGAGGCTCACACTTCTAGGTATTCCGTACACCCGGGCTCACACTTCAAACATTATCACGGATTGTCAACAACAAACATTTCTATTCAAGACTTTAAGCACATATTTGAGCAATTTAGGGTCTTAGGCACATGTGATTTCTTACACAATTTCATATGATCACTTTCATTTGGGCTTGACCTGAAGTCAAAACATTTTAATACATACTCATACTTTGAACATGCTCTCAAAGAATAACATAATATGATATGAATATTCCGGAATACATTTTGAACATATTCATGTATATACATCTTTCGACACCAAACTTATTCAGAAAAGTCAATTTATAATGGACAACTCGAGACTTACAAGAACATTATGGGAATTCAATTTTAGCAGGGAAGTTTAGCCAACATACCTTGCTTCGAGCTTTTTAAATTACTATAATATTTTGGAAATCATAGCCACTTTGATCTATTTAGAGATATAGAAAAATTGAACACAAATTAGGAAGGAGTTCATAGTTCCAGCTCACTTGAGCATTTTATCAAACACTAGGTGTGCATTAAGGTTTCTTTTTTATTTTTGGCAAATCCACTAGGTAATGTTCCTAGGGCTAGTTTTTATATTTATAAAGCAAAAATAAAATACAATGTATCATGAAGTCCTACCAAATGACCGACATAAACCTTGACAACTACATATATCCTATTATCAAAGTTGAGTGAGATAGTCAACAATGATAGTACATGAGTTCTAATGTAGTTAGTATAAACAAAATCTAGCCCTTGAAACTCGTTACATTTAATGTCCAGCTGTGTTGTCAGTTGCTTGCACAAATAGCCCAATTCCTTAATGACCGCTACCTAGTCCTGCTACTTGCACAAATAGCCCACTCATTGTTTCAAACTAATAACCACTGTCCAGGATACCCTCCCTTGAGATTGTACCATTGTTTGTATTGTGTTTGCATTCCAGCTCCACAGTATCTCATTCCAGTAGCTCATGTATTTGTGCCTCTCATAAATTTTAAAAGATGCACTGTCCAGACTGTTTTTGCGCTTATTTTTGCTTGACCTCCCTCGACTATCTCTTGAAACCTTTGCATGAATTCCTTCTTGAGTTGTCCTAGTAGCGTGCTACATCATGGTTTTATCCCATTTTGTATCCAATTTGGCTGTAGTATATTGCCAAAGGAGCCATAGTAAGTGTATTGTCCAATAGTGTTTAGCTACACTGTTTTTGTATCCAATTTCGTTTTGTTGTTCCTTTGAATCTTATTGAAAACTTTGTGTGATATAGTTCCTGGGATACAAAGTTAATGAAATGCAGTGAGGTTTTCGTCCACAATGCACTCATCGATCCCTTTTTTGAGCACCAATATCCCACATCAGAGCTGAATATCGAGCACCTGGGCAGTAGATGTTTCTCCTGAATGATTCTTCTGGTGTGAAGGTTAAGCTGCCTGGTATTCATATCCATCATCTGACAAATACAGATGATATTTTGGGGCATTGCTTGATATATGCAACTAGCATAGAGTTCCAGTTTAATCCATTTAAAATCACCCTGCCCATTATCCTCCTTAGCCGTCATGCTTATGCTTACTATTGATCTTTCTCCAAGGGAATGTGCACTAGGTGTTAATACCACCCTTTGGAGTCATGTCAATAAGTAAGGCATGTCCACAGTAATGTTTCCTGCAAAAAAGAAAATTGTGTTAGTGTAAAAAATCATCACCATGCTCTTCTCCATAAGGATTGGAACATGGCGACTGACTGTGTGATCTCCAGCAGAACCATTTGCACCCTCTGTAGTTCCTACTATGTAGTAGTTTTGCGTGAGGGTTGTGTGTATATTCCAGCGTTGTTATGCACATATTTTTGCCTGACTCCATGTATGTACTATTGAAGTAATGAAATTCAATGTATTTTTGAACCTCAACACACCCCTTGATCCCGTAGTTAGGAGACCATACTGCATACTTCTCATGCAAATTCTGGGCAGCCTGCTCTTGTAATTCTATTGGCTTCACTGCTTACTAGGGCTGGTTACATTATGTAAAATAAAGCAGAGCTCTTCTATCCCTAGCCCTAGTATACCTCCATTATCCTTAGCATCCATGTTTGTGCTTATCCTTGATTCCCCTCTAATGGAATGAGTACATAGTACTAATACCACCAATTGAAGGATCCTCGAGGAATAAGGCATGGTTACAATAATTTGTCCTGCAAAAAAGAACCCAATGTAAGTAATAAACAAGTCCAACATACTCTCCTCTATCCAGATTTGAGCATGGTGGTAGTAAGCTCTATTCCTATTGGTATCACTTCTCCCCCCCCCCCCCCCCAGTGGTTACTCCCATTGCATCTAACTCCTGGCCCTTACTCGCAAATATGGACATAACCATTTGTCATTATTGACTATCCTTCTGCCTTGTGGTTCCAGTTGTTCAAAGGATTGTGCTTCAAAGTCCCCATTATCAAGGGCACAGTTAGCTAGGTAATCAGCTAACTTATTGCCCTCCCTCATTATGTGTGTGACTCTAGTATTGCTCCTTCCCATCAGCTCATTTATTTCCTCCAGATATGCAACCACTTCCCATGGTGGATCCCAAGTTCCTTCTATCACATTCTTCATCAGCATCGAATCAGTTTGCACTAGGATGTTGATGTATCCATGATGCACACAATACCTCAAAGCCTCTAGAATAGTAGCTGCTTCTGCTTCAGTATTAGTAGTCTCCTGAATCTCCTTTCCCCTTTCATACCTTACATCACCTTCCTCACCACGCAACACAAAACCAATCGAGCTCCTACCTGAATTTCCCCTAGATGCCCCATCTATATTGATTTTCACACAACCATGATCAGGTAATTCCCACAGAGCCTTGGTCACTTACAACTTAAGTGTTTGATTCTCCATTAAGAGTAATAATTCTGGCCATTTATGACGGATATTCACTAAGCTCGGTTTCCTTAGCCTCACCAACTCTTGAATTATGGATGAAATATGGTATATCACCCTACTAACAGTTACTGCCTTCCCATGCTTATAGTTGTTCCTCCTTTTCTAGAGTTCCCAAACAATGATGGTGGGTAGAGGATGAAAAATAGGTTTAAGTCTGGGCACTAACTAGAAACACCAACATTTTAATACTGCCTAATGTAAGGACAGTCCCTCTATATTGATGCCTGCATTTGATAAGTAATCGTGCCACACGGTCTAGGTTGCATAAAATAATGGCAGTTTAGAAGGCACAAAATAACCCAATCTTCTATAGTAATCATCAAATGGCAGTTTGCCTTTTCAAACGTTCCACATGAAGAAAGCAATCTTGAAAAGTAATCCTCTCACCCATATATGATTATATACAACATTATGATCCTTTCTTCTACGAGTATATTCCCAGGCAGACTTAACAGTAAATCTGCCCTTAGGCTCCAGAGCCCAAACTGGTCTATCTAGATCATGATGTATCAAAAAAGGCTTAATATTCTCAATCACATGTTGTGCCAAATCTTGTGGAAGAATTTCCAGTAGCCTTACCACATCCCACAAGCCATCAAAGAGGACATCATATATATTGTGCACAGATTCATCACAATAAAATTCCGAAGGAGTAACAAAGTACAGAGCTCCCAAGCCTGTCCAATTATTGAATCAAAACAGAGAAAAGCCCATTCTTGGTTGCAATACTATCCTATGTTCCACCTCATCTCTACATTGAATCATTTTTCTCCAAACATGAGATCCATTTCTCCAAGGGACCACCATTGCATTGAACTTTTTACAATACTTTTGACAGATGAATAAGCTCCATAAGGTAGGCTTTGTTCTGAAGTTCCACCACAATTTACAAAATAAAGCCTTTGAAACATCATGTAATGATCTAAATCCAACTTCACCCTCCTCTTTTGGCAAACATAATGTATCCCATGACGCCCAATGTTTAGCCCTTCCTCCCACAGAATTACTCCAGAAAAAATGAACAAATATTTTATGAAGTTTATTAATGACAGAGGGAGGGGGATTCACTACTGATAATAGATGGATTGGCAAACTTTGAAGCACATGTGAAATCAGCATTGCACGACCACCAATAGAAAGAATCTTGCCTTTCCAAGATTAAAGTTTGTCAGGTACCTTAGACATAATTCCGTCATAGTAGTTCATTCTCCTCATTGCATAGAAAATTTGATATCCAAGGTAAGTGCAAGAAAACACCTGTTTGCCTATTCCAGTAATCCTTTGCACCTTATTCAATACTTCTAAACTTGTAGAGTGATGCATGTAGACGGTTGATTTTGACTTATTGATTAGCTGTCCTGAGGCCACTTCATAAGCACTCAAAACCTCCATGATTAGTTGTAGTGAAGTGGCATTAGATGATGAGAAAATAATAGTATCATCAGTATAAGCTAGATGATTAATCTTTGGACTCTATTTTGGTAAACCAAAACCACGGAAATAAAGGTTTAAGTGTAGAGCATTCAAACCTCAGGACAAAGCTTCAGCAGCTAATATGAATAGTGTAGGTGACCGTTGATCCCCTTGCTTGACTCCTCTAGTGGATTTGAAAAATCCATAAGGCTGGCCATTAATCAACACAGAATACCAATTGTTAGACACAATGCCAAACACTACACCAATAAACCTCTCTAAAAATCCCATCTTCCTCAACACTTTAGTCATAAACAAATATGAAAGCCTATCATAAGCTTTTGTCATATTCAATTTCATCACTACATTAGGTCCTGACCTTGTTTTTAGCCTGATGTCTGTGATGATTTCTTGCGTCAATAGTACATTCTCAACTATGCTCCTTCCCTTAACAAAACCTGCTTGTTCATCAGAGATTAGATTAGGCAAAATAGGAGCAAGCCTTTCATGAATTACCCTAGAAAATACCTTGTTGATAAAATTACTGAGGCTAATCGGTCTCATATCTGAGAAAGTAGTAACTTCCTTCTTCTTAGGCAACAGAACAAGGTTCGTGTGGGTAATAAATCTTGGGATCTCATCACCATTGAATTATTGTGGTACCATATTAAGTACATCATTACCTATTATATCCCAGCAACTATGGAAAAACTTCCCTGTAAATCCGTCTGGTCCTCCTGCACTATCAGCATTTAAGCTAAAAATAGCCTTCTTGACCTCATCTTTTGTAGGTTGTTTCACCAACTCCAAGTTTTGCTCTTCAATTACCATGTCAGGTACATGGTTAATAATTCCAAAAGCAGTAGGTATAACATCCTCACAAAACTGAGCTTGGTAACATTTCACAGCTTCTGCTGCCAATTGGACCTTCGATCTAGTTATCCTAACTGTCTTTAATCCTCTTGAGCTCCAACCTTTTCCTCCTTCCTTTTACTTAAACATGGAACAGTTTTGTATTGCGATCACCATCCTTCAACCATGACTCTCTGATTTTTGTATCCAAAACTCTTCCCCGGGAGCTAAATATTTGATTAGTTTAGCATGCACCTTGCTTAGCCTCTCTCTATTGAGCTTTGTTGGATTAATTTCAAGCTGAGCTTCATGTACGAGAACTACCTCTTCTAAGCTTGAATCTTCTAAAAAAAATATCACCATACATAGATTTACTCCACACTGATAATGCTCTCTTCACCTTCTTCAGTTTGTGATTGAAAATAATGAAAGGGTTAGCACTGAAATCCACCTTCTAATTCTCTTTTACCACATTCTGAAATGTAGCATGGTCTATCCAAAAATTAAGGAATCTAAATTGCTTCTTGATTGGAACATAATTTGAATCACAGGTCATTAATAATGGACAATGATCTGATTCTATTTTTGACAAGTGAGTAATCTCCACACCTGGAAACAACTGTTGGAACTCCATATTTGCCAACACTCTATCAAGCCTTTTGAATATACAATCTTCTTCAGTCCTTCCATTCCACCAAGTGTAGATACTACCCTTGAAGCCCAGATCATGCAAATTACTAGTAGTTACACAATGTCTAAAATCATATATCTCATTTATATGTTCTACTAAGCCTCCAAACATTTCCTCCTCATCCCATATTATATTGAAATCACCCCCAACTATCTATGGAATTGACATATCATAAGCCAATGCATATAAAGTGTCTCATAATTTAGTCCTCTCAATAACATCGCATTTGGCATAAACTAGAGTGAGAATTAATTCCTACTGATTAGTAGAATCCACCAACCTTAGAGTCATTTGCTGCTCCATATTGACTAATACTGTAACTTCATAATCTTCATCCATAAAGCCCAGCTCTTGTTTGAAATATTTACAAACGCCTGAGCAAATCCAATCCTTCTTCTATACCTTTCCCGTTTCCTAGCTTGCTGGATTGGTTCCATTAATCCCACAAACCTGGATTATTTTTCTCTATGCATTGTAATTATCCTTTTAAAGGCTTGCATTATATTTACTGATCTAATGCTCCAAATTAATGCATTCATCATTAATTGGTAGGTTTAGAGATTGCCCTCCTTGTTTGAACTCCTGTACCAGGAACATTAGTAATTTCTTTCAGCTGCTTTTTCTTACCTCTGCCTGCAAATTTTGCCTTGTCCATATGTCTAGGAGGTAGATCACCCATTCGAGCAACATTCCTAAAGTTCTGAGTTGTGGACTCTTCATCCATATCCTTTTCTTTTCCTTCTGCATTTTCTACCTCATCTGGTGCATGTGACTATTTGACCAGTTGAGTTTTAGCTAGTTTTAGAACTACTGCACTGCTAGTAGACTGTTTAGCCACAATCTGAGTCTTGGAAACTGCATGCTTACTTCCCAGCTTCATCACATTTGCCATCCTTATTATTTGATCGCATCAATTCTTGATCATCCTCATCTTCCCCTATAAAGTGAACTCCATCCTCAGATTGTTGGTTATCAAATTGATCATCCCCACTATCTTTCTGCGGCTCTTCATCTGATTGTAAGTCACTCCCTTCGTCAGAATTATCTTCTACCTGTTGACTCCATAATTGTTCAGTAAGTGGACTTGCATTAGCAAACTCTTCCTTGTTCGACTGATCATCCCCTTTACCTTGTACCACATATGTTCCTCCTTGTTCATTATTCACATTGGCAGCAACTCCCTTTGACATATCCTTCGCAATATCCATTGGAGTATCACAATTATCTTGAGTGCCCAAAGTTTGTGAAGGGATTTCTTGACATGATTGATTATTAGTAACATTATTAACTCCAAAAGCTCGACTGACCCACTGAGATGTAGATTCTTTTCTTATTTCACTTTCTTTCCCTTTGCCCTTATCAACTTCCTTAACGTTTTCTCATTCTTTAGTAGCCCTAGTTCCCACTAGAGTAAGATTGAAAACCGGTGCAGCTGCATTTAATGATTTCCCAGTAGGGGTTGGATTAGGTCTACGGCTGCAATGTGATGATTGTTCTACCACAGAAAGCTGATTGTCCTCATTCCCAAACCCACTCTGATTTGCATTAGTATTTCTAGGGTCAGAACTTCTTGTCACCAATGTCAATTCATTGTTGTCCTCTATCACTCCATCTTCTACTTCCAAAACAACAAATTTGTTGGCTACTTGAATCTGTTGAGCTGCCACCTTTACCGTTGGAGCATGTTCCCTTACACCTAGATTTACTGGAATAATTTCCTGTCCAGTAGCACCTTGTGTAGCATTATGCGTTGTAATAATTTTAACCCTATTGTCTCTTTCTTCTTTCCATTGTTCCCCAATTTTACCAACAACTTTACCACTCGATAAAATTATGAGTGGCTGATTAGCATTGTTCTTCTTCTGCCTATTTTGATCAACACCTTGCCCACCTTGAACATCCTGTACATCTTATTTGCCATTTTCTTTGTACTCCATTAATTCTGGATGAATCCGCCAATATTCCAAATAATCATGACCTTGTAACTTGCATGTCTTACAATACTTAGGAAGATAATCATAATTAATCTTTACCCATTCAGTACGAATTTCACCAGTGGCTTCATTCTCAATGTCCATACACACATTTGTTTGTCAATCTGCTAGAAGATCAACAAGAACTTTCACTCGTGCACAACTAGATCTTGTTTTGTTAATAGTAGCCATGTCAAGATGTAGAGGTTTTCCCACAGCTGAAGCCAAAGAGAATAGGCACTCCTTGACAAAAAGGTAGGTAACAAATTTGGGAAGGAAATCCACGCCATTACCTTTGGTGTTTCTTCTCCGGCCTTCAATTTTGTATCATAAATTAACGTCCTTAATTGATATTCATAGACAGCTTTGGCTTTGACATAATACACACTTTTGGACGTAAAAGTTATAAAATCTTGACATAGAGTCAATATGATCAAGACATGCATGTCCCTAAGAAAGCCAATATTACATTCACCTTTAATCCCACATTGAGCAGGGACAATCCTACATAATTCTGGAAGCTCAGGCCATCCATAAGAAAACTTGCATATGACCGCATAGTGCAATCCTTCAATCACGTTCATGCGCTCAAGTTCAGCCTCTGTAAACATCACCAGTGGCTCTCCATGCTAGAAAGTTGCTCGTCTTAGGGGGATTGAATTAACAGTGCTGTTGGAACTAGGGTTCGCAATGACTGGAGTGTTTAACATAACTGGTGGATGTTAGAGTAATCTAAGGGCTTGGGAAGGTTTGTAGTGGTGCTAGGAATAGTGGGGGGAATTTGGGAAGGCAAACTAGCCGTTGAAGAAGGTTGGTCGCTGGTCGGAGCGGCCATTGACGAGCTTGCGGGGCAGTATCACACTTGTCTTCTCCCAGTCGCATGTCCCAGCCGATTTGTATTAAGATTTCAAGGTCCTCCTATGGTTGATTCTTTCATCCCACTACCCAAAATTTACCCAAATGAGCTCAACAATCTTCCCACTACCCTTGATAGAACATGCATGTAAAATAAACAACTCCCACACCCAGGAATTTCTTTTCTTATTACCTATTTTCAGTTAAAAACACGAAATTGAGGGCTATGGAGTAGAATCTTACCTCTAGGATGAAGACCTAGTGAATTCTTCTTGTAAACTCTTCAACTTTGGGCAAGAATGGATGAATGATAAGCTTAGGAACTTCCCTTCTCACTCTATGGCACTCTCTTTCTCTAGAAATATAAGTTTTAACCTTCTAAAAGGATCCCTAAGACTCTTTTATATGAATGGGGTCGGGTTCAAAAATTAGAAAAAATAAAGCCCCGATGTAGATCTGCGGTCGCATATGCGAGCGCATAACGCTTATGCGGTCCGTAAAATGGGCTGCATAGTGGCCCTCCAGAAGTAGGCATTACTGCCTCACTCTGCGACTGGTCTGCGGTCCGCAGACCTATTCTGCGGTCGCATAATACGCCACAGAACCTCCCTCCGAAAATGTTTGTGCTCCGTCTGCGATGGTTATGCGGCCCGCAAAATGATTATGCGGTCGCATAATGGACCGCATAATGGTCCAAACATTTGCCTAGATTTCTTCAATCTGTGGTAGATCTGCGGTCCGCAGATCGGTTCTGCGAATGCAGATTGGGCTTCAAAAAAGCCCTGCACTCCTAAAAAATATTTTTCAACTCCCCAATGCACTGTTCAACCTAAAAAGTCTAAACCGCAGCGAGCTTGCAAGTTTTAGGTAATTCGGCAATCGTCAACACATAAGCCTACTTCGGCACCATGAAACCTCGGGTTTTAGGTAAAATTTTACGGGGCATTACATCCTCCCCCGCTTAAGATCATTCGTCCTCGAATGAGAGCCAAAATCCGCCATTAAAAACCAATGTGACTCAGCTGCTTTAACACGCACCAACAACTCCAAAATTTTGACTAACTCTCCATATTTCCAAATTTTTGCCAGAGTTTCCCCTGTAACTGGCCTATCCACCTGTCAGAGAATCCCAGAAACCAACCCTAACAACATATACATGAAGCAACCATGCAACATAACTTAAAAACAATGCCAACCGTGGCCTCACGAGCAGTATATCACAAAAAGAAACACCCTTAACATCAGCTGTACAAATGATACATAATTTATAGAAGGTAAACTCTTAGTATTTTCATAAAACACAACTTAATAAATACATGTCTATTCAAACAAATGAGGATATTTCTTCTTCATTTCTTCCTCGGCCTCCCGGGTGGCCTCTTCAACTTGCTGGTTCCACCATAGTACTTTCACAGAGGCAATCTTTTTGTTCCTCAACTTTTGAACATGCCTATCAAGAATGGCAATTGGATTTTCTTCAAAAGTCAATTCTTCATTAACCTCAATAGTTTCAACCGGAACAATAAGCGACGGATCTCCAACCACCTTAGTCAACATGGATACATGAAACATCGGGTGCACTAAAGACATCTCTAGATGTAGTTCTAGCCTGTAAGCCACCTGGACAATCCTCTGAATGATTCTGTACAGTCCGACATACCTCATACTCAATTTCCCTTTCTTACCAAACCGCATTATACCCTTCATAGGGAAAACCTTTAATAATACCTAATCATCTTCTTTGAACTCCAAACCCCTACGACGTATATCCGAATAGGACTTCTGATAAATATGGGCAGTTCTCAACCGTTTTGTAATAATCTTAATCTTCTCTATAGCCTGATGCACGAGGTCTGGCCCTATCAACTCCGCTTCCCCAATCTCGAACCACCCAATAGGAGATCTACATCTTATACCATATAAAGCCTCAAACGATGCCATCTGAATGCTAGCATGATAACTATTGTTGTAGGCAAACTCTATGAATGGAAAATGATCATCACAGCTACCCTTGAAGTCGAGAACACAAGCGCGCAACATATCCTCGAGCGTCTGAATAGTCCGCTCTGCTTGCCCGTCAGTCTGTGAATGGAAAGTTGTACTAAGATTTACTTGAGTACCCAACCCTTTCTGAAATTTTTCCAAAGGTTAGCTGTGAACTGTGCCCCCCGATTAGAAATGATGGAAACTGGAGTGCCATACAACCTGATGATTTCTTTGATATACAACTGAGCATATTGTTCTACATCAGAATTTCTATGTTCTGTGCGAACCCACCGGGCCTTTGGTGTTTGGCCTTCACTTGCTGACAATTTCGATATCTTACCACAAAGTCTGCTACATTCCTCTTCATATCATTCCACCAGTAAACTTCCTTAAGATCATGGTACATCTTTATAGAGCCCGGGTTCACGGAATACCTAGAAGTGTGAGCCTCGGTCATGATTCTTTTCGGGAGACCATCAATATTTGGAACACATAATTGCCCTTGGTACCTTAGTGTGTCATCTTCCATGCCAAGAGAAAAGGCCAAGGTTTTATATTTATGAATCCCCTCTTTCAATTGTACCAACAATGGATCGTTATATTTCTTCTCCTTGACTTCCACTGCAAGCGACGATTTAGCCCTATTTTACACAATCACCCTCCTTGACTAGAGTCTGCAAGACGAACTCCCAAACTAGCCACCCAATGAAACTCCTTGGACAACGACCTTTGATATGCCTCTAAGTGAGCCAAACTACCCATAGATTTCTGGCTAAGAGCATCCGCCACAACATTAGCCTTCCCCGGATTATATAGGTTATCGATGTCGTAATCCTTGAGTAACGCAAGCCATCTTCTCTGCCTCAGATTCAATTCCTTCTGTTTGAAAATATATTGAAGGCTCTTATGGTCCTTGAATATATCCACATGGACCCCATACAAATAATGACGCCAAATGTTCAATGCAAAGACCACCACTGCAAGATCTAAGTCATGTGTTGGATAGTTCTTTTCATGATTCTTGAGTTTTCTAGAAGCATAAGCTATCACCTTGCCATGTTGCATTAATACACACCCAAGTCCGATTTTTGAAGCATCACAGTATACCGCAAACCCATCTGTACCGTCTGGCAGAGTCAACACTAATGTCGTAGTAAATATCAATTTCAACTCCTGGAAGCTCCTTTCAAAAGCATCTGACCATTGTAACTTAACCGCCTTCTGCGTTAATTTAGTCAATGGAGAGGCAATAGTAGAGAACCCCTCCACAAACTTTCTGTATTACCCTGCTAGGCCTAACAAACTGTGAATCTCTATTGGGGTAGTAGGTTTAGGCCAATTCTTCACAGCTGCAATCTTCCGAGGATCAACCTCAATTCCTTCTTTGGAGACGACATGACCCAAGAACATGACAGATTCAATCCAAAATGCACATTTCCAAAATTTCGCATACAACTTGTGCTGATATAGGGTCTGTAGAATTGTCTTTAGATGACCGGTAGGGTCCTCTCGACTTCGCAAATATACAAGAATATCCTCAATAAACACTATCACGAATGAGTCAAGAAAAGGCTCGAAGACTCGATTCATAAGATCCATGAAAGCTTCCAAGGCACTTGTTAGCCCAAAAGACATTACCAAAAATTGAAAGTGCCCATACCGGGTCCTGAAAGCTTATCTTGGAATATCCTGCTCCCTGATCTTCAATTGATGATACCCGGATCATAAATCAATAGAATTACTTTGCACTCTACAATTCGTCAAACAAATAATCTATCCTTGGCAGTGGGTACTTATTCTTGATCGTGACCTTGGTGAGCTACCGATAGTCAATACACATTCTCAGTGACCCATCTTTCTTTCTTACAAAAGGACCGGTGCGCCCCTATGGGACACACTCGGCCGGATGAAACCCTTCTCTAACAAATCCTTCAATTGTTCCTTTAGCTCCTTCAATTCCGCTGATTCCATTCTGTAGGGTGGAATTGATATAAGCTGCGTGCCTGGCATCACATCAATCCCAAAATCAATCTCCATATCTGGTGGGATCCTAGGGAGCTTATCCGGAAACACATCCATAACTTCATTCACAACAGGCATAGACTCAAGTGTAGGTGCCTCAGCATCGGTATCCGTAACCCGGACCAAATGGTAGATACACTCTTTGTTAATCATCTTCGTGGCCTTAAGATAAGAAATAAACCTACCCTTCGGCACCATATCATCCCCCTTCCATTCAATCACTGACTCATTTAGCAATTCAAACCTAACGGTTCTGGTTCGACAGTCAAGGTTGGCAAAACATGAATAAAGCCAATCCATTCCCATTATTATATCAAAATCAACAATCCCCAATTCAATGAGATCGGCCATGGTGTACCGTCCATGCACCTTGACAACACAATTCCTATAAACCTGCACGGTCACAATAGACTCACCAACCGGAGTAGATACACAGAATGGCTCATGGAGTTGTTCCGTCTCTATCCCAAATTCCATAGCAACATAGGGAGTGACATGGGACAAAGTGGAATCGGATATCAATAAGAGCATACACATCATGATATTGGACAGTCAATATACATGTGACAACATTTGGAGAAGCCTTTGAACTCTTGCAACCCTCGTAGCATGGAAACGATCGGGTCCTCCCGAACTCTGTGTACCACCCCTAGCTGCACCACGCCTTATGGGTGCTGGGGTGCCTCGAGCTGGAGGATGTATTGCGGATGTAGTAGCTGTAGAATTGGCCGGCTGTGCCGCACCCCTGCCCATGCTCTAGTGAGACGAACGACAATCTCTCTAAATATTACCCCTCATACCACACCCGTAGCATATGGGCTGGTCCATGAAGCAGGCTTCAAAGTGCATCTTCCCGCACCTTGGGCATGGAGGCCTCCGCTGCTGCTGGAATCTCCCACCAGACCAACCCTGCTGGTAGGGTCCCCTGTTTCCCTGACTGGGCCTAAAGCGGCTCCCCTGCTGTTAACTGGGCCCCAATGCCTGCGCACTTACTGATGACTAAGCAAAAGACTGGGATGGCCCTGATGACCCTCCCCTGAATGCTGACCTACCACCACCATCACCAGAAGAACCACCAAAGTTGCCCCCGGACCGGGCCTTGCTGTTGCTCTCACGCTCCATTCTATTCTTCACTTTTCGGGTCTTTGTGGCTTGAGCAAATGCCACCATCTTACCATAGTTCATGTCAGAATTAAAGTAGGTTGTAGCGGCCTCATTAATAACCAAGGGGCAAAGGCCCTGCACAAACCGGCGCATTCTAGCCTCCATAGTGGGCAACATGTAAATGGCATATTTGGATAGGCGCGCGAACCTCATATGATACTCCCACACACTCATGCTACCTTGCTTCAGGCTCTCAAACTCGGCGGCATAGGCTGCCTTAGTCTCGCCAGGCAAGAAATGATCAATGAAAGCATCGGCAAACTCACTCCACCTCGCTAGAGGGCTCCCCTCCTCACGGGAGTCCTCCCACAGCTCAAACCAAGAATAGGCCACACTTCAGGCGGTAGGAGGCCAACTCCACTCCCTACGTCTCAGTAGCTCGCATAACTCGGAGGGTCTTGTGCAGCTCGTCAATAAAATCCTGGGTGGTACTCCTCAGGATCAGTACCTGTGAACACTGGAGTGTCCAACTAGAGAAAACTGTTCACCCTGAAACTAGCAGAATCCTTTGGTGACTAGAAGAAGTGGGTGCAACATTTGATCTCTGGGACTGGGAAACCACTAAGACTAGAAACTGTATGGCTCCCCTAAGATATTTATCAGATACACCAGGACTAGAAACTGGGGCTGGGGGTGGAACTAGAATATCAGTTGTGTCACGCTCGACCTCGGGGAGTGCGACCGATGCTCAACTGAGTTACCCCGGTCGAGCAAGCCTGCATAGTGCCGTCTACCCAACTCACCCACAAATAAAGAGAAGAATACATTTTATTAATTAGTCAGTAAGAAGTTATGAGAGCAACACCAGTTCATTTCCATTAATTATGTCCTTAACAAGTCTTCAAAACAGTACATTGTACAATCATAGTTAAAGTGAAAAAAATGATACGATTACAACATTTTTAGTTTAACCTTCCCAAAAATATATACAACCCACACTATGTCTACGAAGCCTCTAACATGAACAAACGAGTGCTACGACAGTGCCGGCAATAAGGCCCCGGCTATACCTCAAAATGCTATATATAAAGGATAGGAAATACATGACCCTAAAATGAAATGGGGCTCACCAAGTCAGTTGAGGAGAAGGTGTGCTGCTATCACTGATCAATACTACCTGCTATGGAACCACCTGCATCCATTAAAGCAGCACCCCCGGCAAAAGGAACGTTAGAAAAGCATTAACGCTGAATACGAGAATTCTATTATAAACTCTGAATCATGAATAGGATACACACTCCATCAACAATAAACGTTCCACTAAGCTCAATTCAATAGAAAAGCACAACATGCAACAAAAATCCCATGCCATTATGAGGACACCAACCACAAGTCGTGATCGAAATCATTGCGACTATTTGGAATACATTTGCACATAACCAAGCCAGCTGAACCGAATACCTCTAAATCACCCAAATCACACAGACTACCAAACACAACAATAGTACGATAATGACACATGTAAAGCCCTATAATACCAAAGGAGCCGATAATTTCCATTACCTTGATGAACCAAATCACTGCTAAATGACCCAACTTGTTCATATTACTCATGACCCAGCTTAAAGGCAACACTACTAATTCCCACTAACTATAGTCCTCAATCAAAACTCATCCCAAGTGAACCCAACATGGAATCTCGTTGTCCTAAGACTCCTAAGCCACTTATTCCCGCTTATACATCCGATAGTAGCTCCAACCCAAGCACCTATTCTGAATAAGCCTTCTATGAATCTGAAGTTGTTCCTTACAAATCTCAAATACTGCCTTGCAAAATCGATAAGGATACCAAAATGCTCCAAGTCTCTTTCATGAACCAGCACAAATCTCGAAACTTCAGTCACACACGAATCCGAAAATCCTTAGATATCATATATTGAATCTTGAATCCATCATACCTACTCGAGAGTCACCCACTCAATCTTAGTCCTGAATACATAATGAATCATGCCAAAAAATAGTGCTCAGTTAGCACGTGAATACTCCAAAAGAAGACAACCGCTCAAATCCTTCCCTTGCACACTACCTCCACATAAGAATATTGAACATGAGTCCTACCACAACCTCCATATATAACCAAGGTGAAATATAACACACGTCCAAGAAATTCCTTGCTCGAATCATCCTCAAAGTCATTTTCCTAGATTATATCTAACCCACAAATGTTCCTTGGTCCTAAATCCATAACAATACACGACTAGGAGACCCAATCGGCGATGGTAGACTCCCCCACTTGGATGTAAGCCAAAATCAAGAACCCATGATGAATTCTCCTCATTAACTACAATAATCCCACACTGTTACACTGATGAATTCATCATAAGTTCATGCCGCACAAACAATAATGCATCTCAAATCATCAACCCAAATGCATACTCAACCTCGTGACAATTGTGTCATCTTCCTCAAACGATCAGAAACTATATCGTAGCACATGCAACCTATCGGGTAGAAGGTGTAACTCTCCATAAAAACCTCATAAGAAATCAGACAACCCCCAACCTTCTCACCAGTGATAGCCTACCTGTGTGACCTTATATAAACATCTTTCTATGACCTGCCATGATATAATGCTATGTAATCGATGACTCCTCTTGAGTCCATACTCATCCACAAGCTGCAAAAAGTCTATTTTATTCCATCAATGAACAACTAGAAGACATTTCAACACACCCCAACTCAAGATGGTATGCACACCAAGATAATAATCAAGCATTCACAATCCATTAGTAGCTCAAGTAAATCCTTCTCGTCAAATTCGAACTTTCAAAATGTAAGAAGCCGCCATCAATATGAAATGCCCGCAATGGTCCATAATGACCTCATAGCATCACACATCTTCAAAATCCGTGGCAATTATGGTACAAATCCACAATGATATGCTCTTACTTCCACATCAGTATAGCCATCTTTTGAAGTAACACTCGGTCTCTAATGCTCCTTCTCGACCTAGTGACATTCAAACACCGTGAAACACACCCAATAATGTTGCCTCAAATCATGACATCTCTCTGTACCACATGTACAAATAGAAACACCACAACTATGAGCCTCCTCAAGGATCATCTCCATCGAATCATAAACACGGGAATGCTAATCTGATCCGGAAGTCGCAAATGGTGCTCTATGGGCCACTTCTCATCACTACCTTTCATGTGATGAACCAAGGATGACTGTGCAATATCACAAGAGCTCTACTAAGCTCAGAAATGACAACCTCACATCTCTATCAAACAAATTCTGAACATCCATAGCCCAAATGACTAGCCACCGAATGAAAAAATGACAAACTCCAAATTGTAAACCAAATATTCCTTCTCATGGGGATTTTACTCCCGTAAACATAAGCAATCAACCTACCTTTCTGTACTAACACTGCATGAAGACAGAGTTGTGAATGCTCATAATACATTGTATAAGGCCCCGGATGCATAGGCAACACCAACACTAGAGCCGCAGTAGACAGAAACTCATATGCAAGGTGACAATAGTAGTTTGACCTTATCACAAGGGGAAAAACATCCTGAACCACGTATGTATCATCATCACAACTCGCCAATGCCCACCTGACATCGAATACATACACTTAGCATTACATGGGTGCCTGACAAAATGTCAAGCCCCGACCTTGGGGAGCAGGACCAGTGCTCAAACACCCTTGCGGTTTTCAAGCAAGCCTTCGATCCATATCCATCTCATGAGTTCCCATGCATGATTTAGAAAATCAAAATGAACCATTCTTTTTAAAATAGTTTCCTTCAATTAGTTAGAAAACTTTTCAAAGTTTTTGGATTACAATTGGTGACAAGCCACGCATAGGTTTTATAATAGAATATGAAAGAAATAACGTATTTTCGTACATACCATCACCTACAAGTATTTACGGAGCCTCTAATACATCACGGAATACAATAAAAAAGGTACCGGTGACAAGGCTCCAGCTATACCAAAAATAGAATATAAATCCAAAAGTAGCAACGCAAATACCCCGGATGTAGAATGGGGCTCACCACATGACTGCAAGAATGTGAAATCATACTTAATGAAGATCTGCACCTTCTACTATAGTACCACCTGTATCCATTAAAGATGTAATGCCCCCGACAAAAAGGGACATTGGTATACATGAAATAGTACTAGTATGCAAAGCAAAATTCCCTCACATAAAATGGGACAAGAACAGAAAGTCAAGAAAACATGAAAGAGTAGTATACAAATACAAATGTAAAGTGCCACTCTATAATAAAAAGCATAATGTGAGCAAAATATTCTAACATACCTTTTTCAATTTAATTGGGAGATTATTAGTTACCGACATAAACCACTATGCTTGTGACATGGAGTCTGATCTCGGCTCGATCAGTTAAACCGTCTCATCGTTATATGTAGGGATCGACATGGAGATGCGAATCCAGTATAATAAAATGAAGGACATATCACCATGCGTGTGGCATGGACATCTGAACGCTACTCGATCGGCTAAGATGTCTCACCGCGATGTGTGTTGGTCGACATGAAAAATAAGGGAGGAGCCACCATGTGCGCTACATGGCATCCAATCTCATATTGATCGGCTAAGACGTCTCACCACAATGCCATGTGGGTCAACATTGGAACGTGGACTGATGCTAGCAATTAATTCATCCCAATTAAGGAGATTAATATCATCATTCTGTGATGGGGGATTTGTCCCCAGTTATCTTCCACACTGGCACGTGTAGTTTCAAGTGTATGCCGTTACAACCTACACTATCTCGTTTACATAACAATGCTAACAAAAATATTTCATTTAAAGCATATCATAAAATCTTTCATTTTATTGGCACTTTTGGCCATACATTTAAATCTTCATTCTTCGCTCAACGGCCACATATCAAATGCTTTCTTTTATTCCATAACATATGCATTGAGTCATTGAAAATCATAAAGAAGTATTTAAATCATTGTAAGGCCATAAAACCATATTCATGTTCATATGAAAACATAAAAACATTGAAACATTTTCAAAGAAAATAGCATGGCAATAGCAGATAACAAAATGTGTAGAGTTTCATGAGCATTTGGTAATTCAATCATTTAACGCCTTTCAATCATGTAGTTTCGTGGCATAAAAGTCATGACTTGGGAAGGAACATATGGATAGCATATAATTACTTGTCATCCATAATCATCTTCTAGCAATTTGGAAGCTAAGACATGGAAGCATGTAAAAATCATACTTTGGAAGATCAAGGAGAATTTCATAGAAATCGATTCTATAGGAAGGAGCTTAGCCAAACATACCTTAGTCGAGCTCCCTTATGGTCCATACTTCATTCAACTACTCGAAACATTTGAATCTACATCAACATGGTTTGATAGAATCTCTATTAGTAGGAGTTCTCATAAAGTAAGTGTTTTAGGCATCATATCAATTACATAGTGTGCATTCTTGTATACAACTTTCTAAAATGGTATTTCTTCATCCTATCACCAGTTTTCATGCAAACAATTAACCCATAATTGTTCACTAACCTCCATACCACCTCCATTGGCATATGCATGCCCAATGACTTACTCCTAACTCAAGAATCACAACTCTCATTCTTCACATACACCCAAATTTGAGATTGAGGGCTTATGTCTTCCGATGACCACCCCATAAGCCCCAACATAATAAAATCTTACTTAATTCCACTACAAAACTTTGCATGAAAGCTTAGAGGTAAAATCTTACCCAGTTAGTTGAAGACCTTGTGAGTATCTTCCTTGAATCTCCAATATTGAGCAAGGAATTGAAGAGTAGTAGGTTTGGAACTTCTCCGTCTCTCTCTAAATTTCTCTCCTCTCTTCAAAATGATCTGATTCTCCCTCTAAAAGAAGCCCTTAACCCTTTTTATTAAAATATAGTTGGGTTAGATAATTCCCAAAAATAACCCTGATGTCAAATTTGCGATCGCGGAATGCACCACAAAAATGCTATGCGGTGTGCAAAATGGACAGCATAACGGGCCTCCAAATCTGGGTTGGGTCTGGTCAGGTCCGCGACGGATCCACAGTCAGCGAAACGATTCCGCGATTTGCACATTGGATAGCAAAGTCTTATTCCAAAAATTCCTATGCTAATTATGGGACGGATACGCGGTGCGCGAAATGGCTATGCGGTCCACATAACCCACCGCAAAATGACCCTCAAACTTAAGTTACTTCTGACTCGATCTGTGATGGTTTTGCAGTCAGCGAAACCGATTCGCGATCCGCATAATTAACTGCAGAATCCCTATTTTCTGTAAATTCTTCTACATACTTCACAATACATTGAACAGTCAACAAATTCGTACGCGGAGAGCTTGCGAACACATTAGCTTGACTTTGGAACTATAAAACCTTAAATCCTTGGATCGCCGCGAAAATTATCTACAAAATTCCAAACATAAAAGCATGATCTTGGCATTCTAGTTCCACGACCCGACCTCAAAGAGCGAGATCGGCGCCCGAACGAGGTATCCCGGTCAAGTAAGACTTCTTGGTGCCTACTATCAACCCTTATCCATGAACAATTTGTGAAGAAATAATACGTAGAGGTTAGCCAAGAAAATTTATAGGGGGAACATCCAAAATTATTCTTCCATTAGTTAAGCAATCTCATTAATAGCTAACAAAACATTACAAGTTATTTTAAAACTTTTTAAGTGGAAGCAAAATGACGTACAACATATTGAATCCCCATATAATACATGACCCACACTGTGTCTACGGAGCCTCTAAACTGATATAAGAAAAATATGGAAATGTTGGTGCACCAATTATACCTCAGAACAATGTGTAAGGATCAATATAACACGAGAGCCTCGATACAGAGTATGGCTCATAAAAAATCAGCTGAAGGAAGGTCCACTCCTATCAAAAACATGTGTCGTCCGCTGGAGAATCACATGCATGGTCCCCTTAAAAAAGGACGTTAGTACATGTGGAATAGTACTAGTATTTAAAGCAGACATAACAATGTATCAAAATACGGTAGCTCAAAGAGAGGTAAATGAAATACATCAAAAATCTATGAAACAACCTATAGGGTCATATGTCGAGTCTTATTGTACATAAGTCATTCTGCACTTCTTTTGGATCGAGTGAGCCATATGAGCTATGTACGGGATACAACATATAATGACCCAGGCGGTTGTTTTGAGTGTTGTCATCCCGTTCCCCCATTTACTGCTTATTCCTTTCTCAATTGTTGTTATCTGATTTGTCGGGATAGTTGGTTTGGTTCCGGGGATGTTTCGGAATGAGTTAGGACACTTAGTTCCGAGGTTGGAAGCCTAAATTGAAAGAGTTGACCAGATATTGACTTATGTGTAAACGATTTCGGAATGGAGTTTTGATGGTTGCAATAGCTCCGTAGGGTGATTTTGGACTTAGGAGTGTGTCCGGATAGCGATTTGAAGGTCCGTAGTTGATTTTAGCTTGAAATGGCGAAAGTTGGAAAATTAGAAGTTTGGAGAGTTGTAAAGTTTGACCGAGAGTTGACTTTGTGGTTACCATTCTTGGATTTTTTTTTTGAAAGTTTTAATAGGTCTGTTGTGTCATTTATGAATTATTTGCAAAATTTGAGGTTAATCGGAGTTGATTTGATATGTTTCGCCATCGAGTGTAGAAGTAGAATTCATTAGTTTTCATTCGGCTTGAATTGGAGCGCGATTCATGTTTTTGATGTTGTTTGATGTGATTTGAGGCCTTGACTAAGTTCGTATTGTATTTTATGACTTGTTGTACGGTTGAGGTCCCGGGGGTCTCAGGTGGATTTAGGATCGTTATCAAAGTGGAATTTGACTTGGAAGATTGCTGAAGTATGCCGAAGTTTTCTGATCTGGTTTTCTTCTATGCGATTGCGAGGTTAGGTCCGCGATCGCAAAAGGTCTTTGTGGGCTGTTGGATTTTTCCTCTTTGCGTTCACAGAGAGAGGGTCATGATCACGAAGGTAGTGTAGCTTGTGCTTTGCGAACGTGTGGGGTGGATCGCGTTCGCGTACAATAAAGTGAGGCAGATGGGTTCACGCGAGGTTGCTATTTGCGATCGCGTAGCAGTGTTTGTGATCGCGTAAGTCAGGGATAATTGGTCATTGCGTTCGTGTGGGACTTTTTGCATTCGCGTAGAGTTAATTTTTGGGCAGCTTAGTTTTGTTCTTCACGATTGGAAAGCATTTTCTGCGATGGCGATTGAGGACTTCTGGGCAGAATATAAAATCTCAAAAATGAGGGTTTAAGTTTATTTCACAATTTGATTTTGGGAGCTCGAATTGAAGCTATTCTTGGAGATATTTTCAAGGGAGTGTTTGGGGTTAGTGATTCTAACTCGGTTTTGGTTAAATTACATGAATATATCATTGATTTCATCATTTAATTAGTTATTTGGGTTGAAAAATTGGGGAAAGATTGTAGAAACTTCATAGGCTTTAATTTGATGATTTGAAGATCGAGTTGTGATCGGATTTGAGTAATTTTGGTATGGTCAGACTCGTGGTTGAATGGTTGTTCAGATTTTGTTAATTTTATCGGATTCCGAGACGTGTTCCCGTGGTTGACCTTTTGAGTTATCTTTTTGAATTTTGATTAAGAACTTAGCTTTTTCATATGGAATTGATTCTTATAGACTGGTCGTATCGAGTTGTTTGTGGCTAGATTTGAGGCGTTCGGAGACCAATTCGTGAGGAAGGGGCTTGTTGGAGTAGAGATGTTTACAGTCTGAGGTAAGTTACACTTCTAAACTTGGTTCTGAGGGTATGAATCCCTGAATTACGTGTTATGTGGTTGGTGTTGAGGTGACGCACATACTAGGTGACAGACGTCTGGGCGTGCACCGTAGGAATTGGGACTAGGTCGATTTCATGGAACTGTGTAGTTGAATAATCTTGTTGTAATCCGTATATTCTCGATGTGTTAGAGAAATTGAGATGCGATTCATGTTAGAAATCATGCTTAGGCTATATACTGGTACTATTGGAACCCACAAAGGTCGTGTTTCTGTTAAATTACTTGCTTAATTTGCAATTATGTACTCAGTCACAACTATTATTTGCATATCATTTCTCAACCTCGGTTGCTATTTATTGATGCATCATATTGTCATTGTTTGGGCTGATTAGCATAATACATGTGAGCCCGAGAGAATGGAGAGATTTATGACTGAGTGAGGTCGAGGGCTTGATTGTGAGGATATTTATGGGATCGGGTTGCACGTCGCAGCAGGCTTTATTGATTCATGCCATGATTGGCTTATTATAGAATTTGGGCAGGATCTGTCCCTCCGAAGTCTGACTTATCAGCAGCGAGCGTAGGTACCTACTGAGTGCGAGTGTCGAGCGCGAGTACCAAGAGCGAGTACCGAGCGATTGGGAGGATTGAGTAGCTGTAAGGACTGAGTGACTGTGAGAAATGAGTGATTGTGAGGATTGAGTGAATGGGACGACTGATTGATTTGATACTCTGAGAGTATGCATATGATTTCATGACTATTTTGCATTACAGTTGGATACATAATTCACATGTAAATATCGAGATGTATCATTCCTCATTTTTGTTATTTCTATATTTTGATTGTACTTGTTAAGCCCATCAATGCTTTCAGCCCAAGGTTAGTCTTGTTACTTATTGAGTACATTAGGTCGGTTGTACTCATACTACACTCTGCACTCCGTGTGCAGATCCAGGTACTTCAGGGTATGGTGGTTGCTGATTTTGGAGCTTTATCAGTTCGGAGATTCGCGAGGTAGCTGCTTTGGAGTTCACAAACCTTCACTCTCCTCCTTTATCCCTTAGTTTTTATCGTACTGTTCTATCTTCCTAGACAGTATTTCAGACCATGTTGTTGTATAGATATTCATGTACTCAGTGACACCCGGATGTTAGGGGAATATTATATTGAGTCACAGTATTTTCGTATCTGTATTTATGAGATTTAGTTCTTAAACTTATTTTATTATGTTTTCAAACTTAAAGAATGTGTGGTTTATTATGGTTGTCTGTCACGCCCCGACCTCGGGGAGCGCGACCGGCACTCAACCGAGATGCCCTGGTTAAGCAAGCATGCTAGATGCCTTCTACCCAACCTTGCCCATTAACAATATAAGAACCAGTACAAATGATAGACATGAGAAGAGTCAAGTGTTCTACAATATTTTCCATTACCAAAGAATATTCATTTATGATTTCCAAAATATTACAAGTTTAAAGATATGATGAAAAACATGTTTTCCCAAATACCAACACTTACTATTTTAATTCCCAACATCATGGGCCACCCACAACCTGTCTATGGAGCCTCTAAGTACAACAGAAGAGTAGTATAGAAGTGTCGGCGACAAGGCCCCGGCTATACCTCAAAACATAAAGTACAACGTCAAATGACATGAAGCCCGAAACATAGTAAGGCTCACCACAATTTACTGAACAGAGTGTAACTGCAAATGAGGATGAAAACTGCCCACTAACGAACCACATGCATCCATTGAAGATGTAGCGCCCCCGGCAAAAGGGACGTTAGTACATATGGAATAGTACTAGTATGTAAAGCTAAATGTCCTCTTTCAAAATAGAATGCCAATATAAGAAAGGAAAAACCATAGAAACGGCAAGTCACAATCAACAATACCCAAATGCCCAGTTAAAACATAACAATTTTCATAATACGAAAATAATATATATTTTTGGTTGGGAGATCACTAGCACCGATATACCACCGTGTTTTTATCACGGAGTCTGATCACGCCCGATCGGCTAGGACATCTCCCCACGAACAATACGGTTTGACATGTGATGCGGAAAAAAGGTGTTACCAAGAGTAGTACCACCGTGCGCAACATGGCGTCCGATCACCACCCGACCGGCTAGGTCGTCTCCCCACATATGCCGTGTGAATCGACATTAAATCCAGGGCTATCAACAATCTCATCCCAATTAAGGGGAATAATCACAATCACATCAATATTTCAGTCTCATCCAAAATAAGGGGAATAATCACAATCCACTCATACACCGCCACGTGTAGTTTCGGTTGTGGGCCTTACGACCCACCCTTCCTCGGTTTGCTAATGATACTCCCAGAAACATTTTGTTTTGCACACAAGAAAAACAAAAATACAAACATATGTTATATTTACCTCATTATCTTTCACACTATAAATATCTTCGTTAATACTTTCAACCATTCACAACATCGTTATTTCCTTGGCTCTCTTGGCCATACTTATGATTCTTCATTCATGGCACGTTGGTCGTATTTCATATTCCACATTTTCATTCTTTACTTTCATTGATCATCATCATAAATATCAATAAATAGAATATTCTGGAAATCGAAACTTTAGGTTCATTAGTAATGGAAACTTTAGACCCAATAGGTTTTTTCCCAAAAAATGGGGCAAACTAATCAGCAATAGAAACACACGTTAAAATCATACACGAGCAATGCACCATTTGTTTTTGAAATACTTTTTCTCAAAAGGGCAATACACAATTTCAGCTTGTGAGTAGGTAAGAACTCGAGTCACATCGGAATTGCTTATAAAGAAGAGCACAGTGATTTACGATTGAAACACAAATTCAATTCAAGTGCTCTAGTTACAACAACCATGGCCACATTTTATACCTCAGTCTTGCTTCTTCCACTTCCGAACTTAGTCATAGTTTATCAACAATAATGACACTTGGAAATAGAGATTTGATATGTATATGAACAATAAGAGTCTTAGCACATTGAGTTTTCTTCCACAGCTTGGCGTAATAGCTTGCAATAAAACATGATTGAAATCATAATATTCCGGCACATTGGTCACGTTTGAATACATTCCTGAAGGAGAGCACAATACGGTAGGAGCATTCGATACACATTTCTAGTACATATCTTTCAACACAAGATTACTCGAAATAGTAAAATTATAAGGAATAACTCGGAACATGGGAACTAGGAGCTTGGGCCAACCACACTTGAAACTTACGGGGACATTATGAAATCCGATTCTAAAAGAGAAGTTTAGCCAACATACCTTGTTTGAGATTTCCTTAAGTTACTACAACGTCCTAACACTTCTAGCAATAATAATCTATAGGAAGATAGCGAAAATATGATAATAATTAGAAGGATTCTCATGGTGTAACTCTCTTAGGAATTTTGTCAAACACCTTGTATGAAAAATAGACTACAAAGCTCTACAATGGTTATCCCTTCCTCCCTCAACCAATTTCAACAAGAACTACTCAAAACGGTTCATTAACCTCACATACTACAACCTATTGTCACATGCATGGCCTATTTCCAACCCCACAATACACTATAACTCGTAACTTCTTGCATGAAAGCTTAGGAGTAGAACTTACCCGGATAGATGATAATCTAGTGATTGACATCCTGGATTCTTGAAGGTTGGTGCAAGATTGGATGATTAGAAAGATAGGTTTCCTCCTTCTCTCTCTGAAATGCTCTTACCTCTCTCTAAAATCATCAGACAATCATTCCAAAATAAGCCCCAAAGGCTACTTTTTAAAATGGGATCGGGTTATAAAATAGGGAAAATTGACCCTCCAAATTCAGGTCTACAGTCGGAGAATGGACCGCATAACAGATATGCAGCTCGCAAAATGGGCCGCAAAATGCCAAGAACTGAGCTGGTCTTCACCGGTCTGCGATAGATCTGCGGTCCGCAGACCACTTATGCAGTTGTAGAGTGGACCGCAGAATCACCCAACAAAATTCTTCATGCCAAATTAGCGATAGAAATGCGGACCATAAAATGGATATGCGACCGCAGAATGGACCGCAAAACTTGAATCCCTTAGCGAAATTTACGGGGCCTTATATTGTCGGCTTGCCTAGTATTGCGATAGGCACCATCACGACATGTGAGATTTGGGTCGTGACAAGTTGGTATCTGAGACTATGTTACATAGGTCTCACGAGTCATGAGCAGGTTTAGTAGAGTCTTGCGGATCAGTACGGAGACGTCTGTACTTATCTTCGAGAGGTTGTCGAACCATTAGGAAAAACTGCACTTTCTTGTGTTCTTGTCGTGCGAATTTGTTGATTCCGGAACATAAACTTCTGTTATTCTATTCTCTCATAAATGGTGATGACACTTGCTACCGGACCGGATGGACGGCCACCAGTACCACAAGCTAGCTTAAATATGCTCGCTAGTCGAATATAGTATAATATAATATCGTATCCACGGGGATTGGAGTTAAGCAATATTATCGTAGTTTGTTGCTAGATTGCTATCCAAGACTATCAACAATTGAGATTTATATGATTAATAACTAAAATTAACTAAGAATCTAAAGGTATTGACTAATGACTATCGCAACAAAGGTAAGCAAGGAAGTTATCAGTTTGAGCAAATAGGGGTTGATTGGATAGGTGCAAGATAATTATTTGGGATCTAACTCTAGATAATTCAATTCTAATGTTTAAGTGAGTTTCTCGAGTTCACTTAATTATTAGTTCAAACGTTTAGTAGAAACTCCTCTCTCGATTAAGTCTTAACCTCACGAGATGAACCAATTTAAGCACATGAAGATATGCAAGAATGCGTCGTGGATTGGTCTTTAGGAAACCTCTTTTGATTATTCTCCTAACTAGGTTTAATCAATAATTCAACTAGCCTCTTTCGATTACTAAGAAGAATTAATAAACTCAACCAACAATAGAATGCCAAGATATGACAAGTTATACCTCTCTCGATTACATGAACATGTGAATATAGATGCAACAATTAAATTATCCAAAAAAGCTTCAATACATAAAATTAGAGTTATAATCCACAAACAATTATCAATACACTAAATCCATCAAACCCTAAAGAGAACTACTCCATAGATATAGAGTAATTCATCACAAATATGTTTAAAGTAAAGGAAAACATAAAACGATCAAAACTCGGATCTTTAGTGAGGATTGAATGATGAACTCCTTGTGCTTTTGCTTCTCCCATTCCTCCTTAGCCTCCTTATGTCTCAAATATGTCAAAAGTCCCCAAAACAATGTTTTTCCATATATTTATACCAAGTAGGTTCAGGACCAAACAAAATCATCTTTTCCTATGCAAAAAGGACAATTACTCTATAAACTTTGCACATGCGCGCCGCATGGGGCAACGCGCCATGCGGGGCATTAGTGGGGAAATCCGGAGAGCTAGTTCTGACAGGCAGCAAGAATTTTTGTATAAGCGCGGTGCGCCATGCGTCGCCCCACACGTCGCGGCGTTGGAGGTTTCTCATAGTATGGATGTTTCCTTGCTTTTTGACGTCCAGACTTGGTCCTCGACCTCCGAACACGATCCCGGCTTGATTATTTGGGATTCTACTCAGACTTCAAGGCTCCAAATCACTCAAATTCATTCCATAGCATCTACATCACTCGGAATCACTCCTACAAATCATAAAACACACAATTAGTAAAAACACATTAGCGATTAAAGCTCGAACACAATAAAAGTGCAGTAAATTAGAGTGCAATAAGCAACTAAAATACGAGATTATAGCCTACCATCAACACCCCACACTTAAATCAATGCTCGTCCTCAAGCAATCAAACTACACTTCACATAGACACGACATTTTCAACAACTCTCGTAACTCATCCCACCTAGAATATTTAAAAGAGATTAAGCAGAACACCGTATCATCCTAGCCTTAAAATTTGACTCCAAAGCGCCACACATTATTTATAACCCGCTCACTTAATCTAACACATAGGTCAACGACATTACCTTTCCTTCATGAATCAAGTGTCCTCACATAACAATAGAGAGTAGTTCCACACACAATGAAATTTAAGAACAATTAGTAACTCAAGATAGAAAGAATTCACTTACTCTCAGAAACAGCATTCATATGCTACAAAAGACGTACCATAGCCTTGTCGTACTGTACTACTCTACTAATTGAGCTCATTCAGTCAAGGATCAAGTAGGATTAATCGGTTGTAATGTAGGTTGCGGGATGGGTAGGATACATTTAGATATAACAGTGACTACACCTCCCTAAGCACTTTAATACATACATTTCATTGTTCAAAACCACACACTTATGTCAAACCATAACTCCACCTTCACATCATTATACATTAACTCCCTACGTCTTTTTAATACAATTACATCAAGAGTCACCACTATCAAAGAATATTTTGCACAATAATACAACATTTTTTCTTTTCCCTTTCAATGCAAGTGGCTCTTACTTTTTTCAAAACATTGCACCTTTCTCCTTATTTTAATAGTTCTACTCAAAAGCCAACCCAACTACCCCACGATTCAACTTATACAAAGTTCATAACAAATTCAAGTGCTCACAAGAGGTAAATGGTTCAAATAGATGGTCAATTCAAACAAATGGGTAAGGCTTGTAATGTGGTTGCCAAAGAAACGGGATTACAGGCTCAAAGGGGTTAACTATGATATATAACAATTAGGTGGGTAATAGCTTATAACTGGCTCAACAAAGAAATGCCTAAATCACTTCCAAGACTGAATAAAACTACTATTTCGCTTTGCAAACACACGGGGAATGTTCTAGACATCAAATGCAATGCACAGAATAACAGAAAATATCACACACACATGGCACATAACTCACTCAAGATTGGATTATCAAGACACTCTAGTCAAAGTAGTTAAGCAAAGTTAAGATCATACAATTTAAGGTACTTATACAAGAGTTAAAAACTAAGCCTAAGCGTCACACCTAAAGCAATCACTATTCTCAAGGCATAATAAAGTTAAGAGATATTGCTTTCAATTCAAATCCTAGCACAAGGTTTCCTACTACTAACAAAAATAAAACTAACTACACCCGGTTCAAACAAAACCCTTGGAAAAGAACCACGGCACAAAGAAAACCAAGGGGTAATTATTACATTACCTAACAAAAGAAAATATTTTTTGTCGTTTTTTCGACTTTAATCCCTCAAGAAACCCGTCGAATGATATCTACCGTCGGGAAAAATCATATGTTTTTACATTATTATGGTTTTTTCAATTTTTCTATATTTCTAACTACTAAAACAAAAACTAAACTAACACATATACATACAACATACAATTATCCCCCACCTACACTTTAAGTTGTGGAATGTCACCATGATACACAATTCAAAAGTATAAGGTAAAGGAAACTTCCCTAAATATCTAGTCGGGGTCTGAGTCAAAGTCGGGCTCCATTCCTCGCCTTTGAACTAATGCGCACATCCATGCAAACAGCTTCTTCTCCACCTTCTTGGGGTGCACCCCACACTTATCTTTCTCACTCGCTGCAGCCTTCTCTTTTGGGCCCTTCACTTTCCACTCAACACTTGCGGCTGATTTTTCTTTTTGTGCCCCCTTTTCTACATTCATATCAAACATCACCATCTCCTCACCAACTCTAAACATGAGTTTCCTCTAGTGTATATCCAATATTTCTCTACCCGTTGCTAAGAATGGTCTTACTAAAATGAGGGGGACCTCCTTGTTCTCCTCCATATTCACCACTATAAAGTCTACAGGAAATACGATCTTATCCACCCGAACTAACACATCTTCCACTATCCCCTCGGGTATTAAAGTCATTTGGTCTGCTAGTTCCAACGATATTGGCACCGACCTTATCTCTCCAATCTCCTTCTTTAGTTTCCTGTAAATATATTGAGGCAATATGTTAATTGAGGCACCAGAATTACATAAAGATTTATCAAAATTAATAGAGCCTAAAGAGCAAGGTATAGTAAAACTCTCTGGATCTCCCACTTTTGTGGGAGTTTATTGTGCAATATAGCATTGCAATGTTCTGTGAGCTTTACCACTGAGGTCTCTTCTATCTTCCTCTTCTTTATCAGGATCTCGTTCAAGAATTTGGCATAAGCTGTCATTTGTGAGAGCACTTCTGTGAATGGTAAGTTCACGTGAACCTGTTTCAGCACATCCATAAATTTTTCAAACTGCTTGTCCATCTTTTCTCTACATAGCTTTTGAGGGAAAGGTAGAGCAGGCATATGCTCGCTCTCATCAGGTTCCTCCCTTCTTGATTTTTCTTCCTTCTTCTTCTTCTCAATTTTCATTGGGCCTTTCTTCTTTTGTTTCAAGTATCACATCTTTTTTGGATCGGGTGGGATATTTCAACACTTGCTCACTTCTCAGAGTTACACCATTCACTATTTCTTTGGGATTGCTCTCAGTATCAGCTGACAGAGTACCCCGGGACTCTCTTAAATAATATTGTTACAATATGTACCACTTGTCTCTCCAAATTTCGAAAACCAGTGCCCAATTCTTTAATAGTTGCCCCATGAGCGTCTAGCCTCTCATCTGTCTTAATAATTAAGGCCTTCGTTAGATCTTATAGATCGGGCTGATTGGACTATTGAGGCTGA
This sequence comes from Nicotiana otophora, assembly GCA_000715115.1. NCBI lineage: Eukaryota > Viridiplantae > Streptophyta > Magnoliopsida > Solanales > Solanaceae > Nicotiana > Nicotiana otophora. The sequence continues at coordinate 20,331 of AWOL01S0129889.1, read as the reverse complement.
AACTGCTACCTCTGCTAATTTTGGAAGACTGGAGCTCCTTGTCCCTGGGGTCTAGAGTTATTTTGTTGCCATGCATTTGCAGTACCTATTGACTAATGATTCAAATTATATGATTAACTAAAATTATATGATTAATAACTAAAATTAACTAAGAATCTAAAGCTATTGACTAATGACTATCGCAACAAAGGTAAGCAAGGTAGTTATCAGAGGGAGAAAATAGGGGTTGATTGGATAGGTGCAAGATAATTGTTTGGGATATAACTCTAGATAATTCACTTCTAATTTTTAAGTGAGTCTCTCGAATTCACTCAATTATTAGTTCAAATGTTTAGTAGAAACTCCTCTCTCGATTAAGTCCCAAGCTCACGAGATGAACCAATTTAAGCACGTGAAGATATGCAAGAATGCGCAGTGGATTGGTCTTTAGGAAAACCTCTTTCGATTATTCTCCTAACTAGGTTTAACAAATAATTCAACTAGCCTCTTTCGATTATTAAGAAGAATTAATGAACTCAACCAATAATATAATGCAAAGATATCACAACTTATGTCTCTCTCGATTACATGAACAAGTGAATATAGATGCAACAAATACATTATCCAAAAACACTTCAATACATAAAACTGAGTTATAATCCACAAACAAATATCAATACACCAAATCCAACAAACCCTAAAGAGCACTACTCCATAGATATGGAGTAATTCATCACAAATCTGTTTAAAGTAAAGGAAAATATAAAACGATCCACATTTGGGTCTTGAGTGATGATTGAATGATGAACTCCTTGTGCTTTTACTTCTCCCACTCCTCCTTAGCCTCCTTATGTCTCAAATATGTCAAAAGTCCCCAAAATAACTTTTTCCATATATTTATACCAAGTAGGGTTAGGACCAAACAAAATCACCTTTTCCTATGCAAATAGGACAATTACTCTATAAAATTTGCACATGCGTGCCGCAAGGGGCAACGCGCCATGCAGGGAATTAGTGGGGAAATCAAGAGAGCTAGTTCTAACAGGCAGCAGGAATTTTGTACAAACACGGCACGCTGCGGATGTGGAGGTTTCTCAGAGTACGGATATTTCCCTGCTTTTTGACGTCCGGACATGGTCCTCGACCCCCGAACACGATCCCGGCTTAATACTTTGGGTTTCTACTCAAACTTCATAGCTCCAAATTACTCGAATTCATTCCATAACATTTACAGCACTCGCAATCACTCCTACAAGGCATAAAACACACAATTAGTGCAAACAAATAGCTATTAATGCTCAAACACAATACAAGTGTTGTAAATTAGAGTGCAATAAGCATCTAAAATACGAGATTATTGCCTACCATCAATAGATGCTCATGTACACAGTGACACCCGGATTTTGGGGGAATATTGTATTGAGTAGCGGTATTTTCGTATCTGTATTTCTGAGATTTATCTCTTAAACTTATTTTATTATGTTTTCAAACTTAAAGAATGTGTGGTTTATTGCAGTTGTCGGTTTGCCTAGTATTGCGATAGGCGCCATCACGTTATGTGAGATTTGGGTCGTGACAAGTTTGTATCAGAGCCTAGGTTACATAGTCTCACGAGTCATGAGCAGGTTTGGTAAAGTCTTGCGGATCGGTACGGAGACGTATGTACTTTGCTTCGAAAGGCTGCCGAACCATTAGGAAAAACATCACTTTCTTGTCTTCTTGTCGTGCGAATTTGTTGATCTGGAAACTAAACTTCTGTTATTTTATTCTCTCATAGATGGTGATGACATATGCTACGAGACTGGGTGAACGGCCACCAATACCACCAACTAGGGCCACAAGAGGTCGGGGCCACGGTAGGAGTCGAGGTACAGCTCGTACAGAAACTAGAGCGGCACCTGCAGATCCGCCAGTTGCTCCAGCTCAGAAGCAGATTCCATATGTGGTTGTGCCGGTGAGACTAGCTTAGGCACCAGCTGTGCCCATTGTGATTTCAGTCCTTCAAGAGGCTCCAGCTAAGATATTGAATGTTTGCACTAGCCTTGCTCAGGCAATTTCTATTTCAACTGCAGCAGCCACTTCTTAGATCGGGGAGGTGCTCAGACTTCCGTCGCCCGTACTCCAGAGCAGGTGAAGCATGGACTTCAGACATCGGGGGTACTACCAGCCCAGCCGGTTGCAGTTGCTCAATCCAAGACATGTCCCATTATGAGTGATGAGGAGCAGAAGAGACTAGATAGGTGTGAGCGGCTCAAGCCTCCAACATTCAGTGGGACTGAGTCGGAGGATGCTCAGGATTTTTTGGATAGGTGCCAATGGATTCTTCGCACAACAGGTATTCTGGAGACTAGTGGAGTCTCATATACTTCTTTTTAGCTGATGAGGGTAGCCTTTCGATTGTGGGAGGCCTATGAGCTGAGCAGGGCAGCTCATGCTGCACCACTTTCATGGCACGAGTTCTCCGTTCTCTTCTTGGTGAAATTTATGTCACCGACCCGTAGGGAGGAGTTGCGTCGCCATTTTGAGTAGCTACGCCAGGAGGGCATGTCAGTGACCCAGTACGAGATGAGATTTCATAGTTAGCATGTAACGCGATCTAGTTGGTTCCCACAGAGAGGGAGAGGATTAGGAGGTTCATTGATTGCCTCAGCTATGTCACGCCCCAACCTCGGGGAGCACGACCGGCACTTAGCAGAGTTACCCCGATCAAGCAAGCCTGTACAATGCCGTCTACCCAACTCACCCATGAATAAAGATAAAAATACATTTCATTAATTAACACCAAGGGGGTTTATGAACAACACTAATTCCATCACCATTAATTACTTCATTTATAAAGTCAAAATACACAAACTTTCATGTTTTGAAGTAGACAAACTTTCATGTAACACACATCCAACATTACTATCTTGACTTTTCCAATACCAATACACAACTCACACCATATCTACGGAGCCTCTAATAGATATAAAATAGTACAATGATAGTGCCTGAAACAAGGCTTCGGCTATACCTCAAAACATAATACACACGGAACAAAAGATGCACAACCCCAGAATGAAGTGGGGCTCACCAAGTCAGCTGGGAAAATGGTGTACCGCTATCACAGGTCACTGCCTTCCGCTATGGAACCACCTGCATCCATTAAAGATGCAGCACCCCCGGCAAAAGGGACGTTACTACATGTCGAATAGTACTAGTATGAAAACCAAAACATCTTTTCAAGGACTTGGAAATACAACATGAATATGATGAATCATGGTAGCGATCATAGGCCTTAGAAAGCCATAAAAGTCAAAACAAATTTATTAAGAACATCCAATAACACTTATAAATTTCAAGTCAGGAATCCTCTATAACTATATTTACACAGAGCGGCCTTTCCGCCTCACCCCAATGTATGCGAGTGGAGGTGCAATCACAATACCAGAAACTCTACACAAAGCGGCCCTGCCACCTCACCACAATGTATGCCGGTGGAGGTGTATTCACAATACCACGACTATACACAAAGCGGCCATGCCGCTTCACCCCCAACGAATACAGGTGGAGGTGTAATCACAATACCACAACTCTACACAAAGCGGCCCTGCCGCCTCACCCAACGTATGCAGGTGGAGGTGTAACCACAGTGCCACAGCTCGAGTTCCCAAAATGATGATAATATGTACAAAAGATTTCCCTTCTAATCAAGTGCTTTGCAGTTGTGGCCTTAGCAAGTGTAAATTCATAAAGTTCCATCATATGAGAAATAGGCGTTTAATCACATTGATTTCATACAAGATTTTCTTCCCAAAGGGGTATAACATGATAAAGTAAAAAATATAGAATCATTAATGCACGAGGGTTCTAACACGTTATGCCAATTGGGCATCAATTCTACTAGATTGAATGCCCCACATCAATAGCATTTCAAGTTTGACAACACATGATAGAATTTTACAAGGATTCGGGAATTCCGATACTAGAATAAGAGTTTAGCCTTCATACCTCGAAAGAGCTTTTCATAGTGCCACAATAGTGTCCCAACACTCCTAACGATGCCAATTTTTAGAGGAGGGGAGAATTACAAGCATGATTAGAGAAATTCGTATGGCAAGGGTTGTCCAGACTATGACCCAACCATTCCCTCAACTACTTCCACAATACAACCTCCCAAGATTGTTCAACAACTTCCCCACAATCTCTATTAGCTCATGCATGTTATAAATCTACCCTTATCACCCATAATCAACCCCCGAAATTGAAGAATTGGGGAAAGAAATTCTTACCTCTTTGAAGCCCTAGAAAGTTCCTTTCGATGAAATCCTAAGGTTCAATCAAGGTAGAGTAGTGAAATCCTTAACCCTCCCTTTCCTCTCTCTAGAATAGTTCTCTCCTCTCTCTCAAATGACTAGTGATCCCCCAAAAATAAACCCTTAGGCTAGATAAACGAAATGGGGGTCGGGTAAAAAAATAGAAAAATGAAGCCCCGACGCAGATCTGCGGTCCACACAATGGGCCGCATAATGGCCCTCCGGAACTGGGCACTTCTGCCACACTCTTTGACTGATATGCGGTCCGCAGACCTATTCTGCGGTCGCATAAAGTGCCGTAGAACTTCCCTCTAGGAAAATTTTGTGTTGGGTTAGCGATGGGTTATGCAGCCCGCAAAATGATTATGCGGCCGCATAATGGACCGCATGATGGCCCAAACATTTGCCCAGATTTCTGCCTCACTCTGTGGCAGATATACGGTCCGCAGATCATTTCTGCGACCGCAGAAATGCCCTGCAGCTCCAAAAATTTTCTTCAACTCTCCAACGCGTTGTTCAACCCAAAAAGTCCGGACCGCGGCAACAATCGTCAGCACATAAGTCTACTTCGGCACCACGAAACCCTGGGTTTTCGGTAAGAGTTTACGGGGCCTTACATCCTCCCTCACTTAGGATCATTCATCCTCGAATGAGGGTCAAAATTCACCATTAGCACCCAATGTGACTCAGCTACTATAACACACACCAATAGTTTTAATTTTGTTTTTTTTTACTAACTCCCCAAATTTCCAAATTATTTGCCTAAGTTTCCCCTGTAACTGGGCCATTCCACCTTCTAGAGAATCCGAAAACAATTCCTAACAACATATCCACAACACAACGATATAAAACAACAGGGAAACAACACCGGCCACAATGCCATTAAACATTACATTACCAAGGACGAGCAACCTCAACATAAGTCGTACAGGGGAAACACGGTTTATAGAAAGTTAGCTTCAACATCATGGACACAATTATATAGCTATTCAAATAAATTAGGATACTTCTTCTTCATCTCCTCCTCAACTTCCCATGTGGCCTCTTCGAGTTGTTGGCTTCGCCATAACACTTTCATGTAGGCAGTTTCTTTGTTTCTCAACTTTCAAACTTGCCTATCAAGAATGGTAACTGGAATTTCTTTATACGGCAGTTCTTCATTAACCTCAATTGCCTCAACCAGAATAATAAGCGACGGATCTCCAATCACCTTCTTCAATATGGATACATGAAACACCGGGTGCACCAAAGTCATCTCTGGAGGTAGTTCTATCCTGTAAGCTACCTGGTCAATCCTCTGAATGATTCTGTACGGTCTGACATACCTCGGACTCAATTTTCCTTTCTTACCAAACCGCATTACACCCTTCATAGGGGAACCTTCAAGAATATCCAATCATCTTCTTTGAACTCCAAATCCCTGCGACGCACATCCGAATAGGACTTTTGACAACTCTGAGAAGTTTTCAACTATTTTGTAATGATCTTAACCTTCTCCATAGCCTGATGCACGAGGTCCGGTCCTATCAACTCTGTTTCCCCAATCTCGAACCACCCAATGGGAGATCTACATCTCCTACCATATAAAGCCTCGAATGATGCCATCTCAATGCTAGCATGATAACTATTGTTGTAGGCAAATTCTATGAGCGACAAATGATCATCCCAGCTACCCTTAAAGTTAATAATACAAGCGCGCAACATATTCTCAAGCGTCTGAATAGTCCGCTCTGCCTGCCCGTCAGTCTATGGATAAAAGGATATACTAAAATTCACCTAAGTACCCAAACCTTACTGAAATGTCTTCCAAAAATTAGTCGTGAACT
>AWOL01S0129889.1:0-12510 GCA_000715115.1 Nicotiana otophora | reverse complement strand
TCTTCCAAAACTTAGTTGTGAACTGTGCCCCCGATCAGAAATGATAGAAACTGGAGTGTCGTACAACCTGACTATTTCTTTGATATACAACTGAGCATATTATTCCGCTATGTCGGTAACCTTAACCAGCTAGAAGTATGCTGATTTCGTGAGTCGATCCATAATCACCCAAATCGAGTCAAACTTACAATGAGTGAGACGTAGTCCTACCACAAAGTCCATATTAATCATTTTCCACTTTCACATTGGAATTTCTATATTATGTGTTGTCACGCCCCGAACCTGGGGGCGAGACCGGCACTCGGTACCTCACCTATCCTCGCGTACCAACTTGAGACTAAGGGACTCTGAAGATATAATGTTATACTTTGGCCATGGGCCACATTGCAAGACAATTGCGAATACTGACTAAATATCAATAAAAAGGTGGGCCGACAAGGCCATCATAACTACTACAGCTGACAATTTAACAAATGTACATAAAAGGCCTACAAGCCTAACATACTGCATTAACTGACAGGATATATCTACAAGCATCTACAGATGGATATACTGTGATTGGAACAAGGCTCCGACCTACTCATAACACACACACATATATATATATATATATATATATATATATATATAAAGATGTACGTAAAGCTCTAAACCCAGCAATTCCGAAGGGTATGGAGCTTACCGATCAAGCTGAACTTGGGCAACACCTAATAAGGAGGTCTATCTGTCTGTCTGTTTGAACCTGCACGCATGAAATGCAGCGCCCCCAGAAAATGGATGTTAGTACAAAATAATGTACCGAGTATGTAAGGTACTATACTGAAAACTGAAACTGAACTGATAATATAATAACTCAAAAGCAACTGGAAGTCAATGATAATCTGAAGATATGCTTACCTGCTGATACTGACTCAACTCTCTCAATATAGTAAGTAAAATAGTTGTTCGGCCTTATAAGGCTCGGTATGTATATAACTGCTCTGTCGTAGTAGGCTCGCTCATAGCCGCTCGGCCATACTAGTCTCTGTATCTCGGCCAACTGGGCTTGCTCATAGGCGCTCGGCCACAGTAGGTCCAGTATATAACTTACCATCTGATCAGAGGCCAATAGGGGCATGCTCATCGATTATAGCTAGATGTTAATGAAAATACTGTAATACTGTATATATAGGCTCTCTTCTCTCTTGACTGGAATAAAAAAATACTCAATTGAATATGAAGTCCCGATAAGGAAGAATACTGTAACTTATGGGACTAGGAAATGTACATAAATTCAGGAATATGAATTTCTCTTTATGCCTCGTTATCAAACTCGTATAATTACGAGATCATGCCAAAATGAAGGAAGGGCTTAACCTTAACATACCTGAGTCGATTCTCTTGGCAATCCTCCCAACACGCGTCAATTGCGAAAATATGTAACGGCGGATCGAAGTAGGAAAGAAATCCGTATGATATTCTTGAGAAAGATTGCAATGTACTCCCTTAGATTCGCAAAATCGTGTTGCATCTTCTTTGGTTATAATTTCAGCTTTCAAAATTATTCCACGTCACTTAAATGAATCTGTGTCTTCCAGGTTATTATAAGGAAGAACCGCATGCAGTTTATGTACAAAAAGAGGAATAACGAGCATAAGAAATTTGAAGGTAATTTGCCTCTCTGAGATACATGATTTGTGCGATTCTCTCTTACCAAGAAAATATAGGTTTTAAGAGCACACTGATGACTGTTGTCACGCCCCAAACATGGGGAGGCGTGGCTGGCACCCAGTGTCGTGCTGGCCCGAGCGAACCACTTTGTAACTCATGATCATTTGACCAAAACTAGAACTTACATAGATTGAGTTAGCTGAACTCATTCTTTTTATAACTATCATAGGCCCACATGGTCACAACTCCTAATGTATAACTGTAAGTGGGAAAATATTGTATCACTGAATTATTTTTCTTAAAACATGAATACATATGGGCCGTCAAGGCCTCTGATATACTGTACAAAATGAACCTCTGTCTACAAAGCCTCTAAAATTATTTGACATCAAATGGGACAGGGTACCGGCCTACCCATAAGTCTTTAGCAAAACTCTAACACGATGACTCATAGACTCGGCTGCACTCCGAATGAGATGGAGTCTTACCAAACCTTTGTTGAATGTCAATCTCGTCTACTATAAGGGTCGTCAAACTGATTATCTATACCTGCAGGCATGAATGCAGCGTTCCCAATAAAAGGACGTCAGTATGAATAATGTACTGAGTATGTAAGGCAGAACTGAAACGTAACAGTAAGTCAACATTAATTAAAGACATGTAAGAATCAACCTGAATCTCTGAAGTGCCACCGTATATGCATACCTATTATACTTACATATATACAATGCTTCTCTTTGAGACTATTATCCATATTGTATGATGCATGACTGCCTAACTGATCAGTGGTAACTGCTCGACCGGCCGTAGCTCGGTGGTAAATATGTACCTGCCCAACCGGCCGTAGCTCGGTGGTAAATGCATGACTGCCCGACCGGCCGTAGCTCGGTGGTAAATATGTAACTGCCCAACCGGCCGTAGCTCGGTGGTAAATGAATATGCATGTCTACCCAACCGACGGTAAATAATAATATATAACTGCCCAACCGGTGATAACTGCTCGACTGGTCGTAGCACGGTGGTAAATGCATAAAGATGCATGTACATGTATTACTATATTATAATTCATTATGCTATAGTTCATAATCAATTTTCAAGTGTAACTTGTCACAAACAACCGCAAACTATAATATTAATATGTTTCTAGAATCAATTATTGATCACAATATGACTACTCTACTATTAAATATCATGTAATAACATAATAGTGTAAGTCTAATATTACAAATAATCACGTTATATTATATGTATATAATTACTGCATGTTCAGTTAAACTATAAAAACTATATTTATAAACAAATTCCAACACATATATTCGTAACACAAGTTCTCTATCGTATACCTTAATAGGGACTAGGCACATACGTAGACATGCTTGAATATCACTTTACGGGAATGAATAATATAGGCATCCTTAACTGCTAAGAGTAGAATCACTTATGGAATAGCATTACTTTTATGTATCGTTACTTGGATCATGCCAAAAGAAAGAAGGACTAGCCTTAACATACCTGGCCACAAACTAATTGGCTTTCTAATTGAAGAACCTGCATCAATGGTATCTAGTGTGGTTGTCACAACTGGGACTGGATCACTATTTTGTCCAACTGAAAATACCCTAGTCTGAGACACCATTTGATCACAAATGCAGACGGTGTTTCATAATTGGCTTAGGTATACAAATTTTTGACACCCTGATTCTTTTATATAGCAATTTCTGTATACACTTTCAGAGTCTTGGATATGCATCTATACTGATGGCCCTTGCAGTTATTGTTGATAGTTGACACTATACTCCGTGCAACTAACTGCTGCCTAAATGGATTAAACAAATTTCCAAATCCCCACCTTACCATGTTTAGGGGAACTGCCTCATAATTCAGCCCATGCATTAAGATCCGAATCACTTCTCTATTCACTAAAATCTGATTAGTAAATAGATGGAAGAGATTTGTAAGTAGGCATGGAAGTAGAAGAAATATTGGTTGATCTAGTAGTATACTTCCGCATGTTGGTTTAGGGGCTGGAGTCATAACTTGAATCCTTTTTTGTAGATGGAATTTTTAAACCACGAAATCGTATGAACTTGGTTGAATTCAGCTATGAATCAACTAGCATCATAGAGTTTGTCTCGTAAGGAAAATGAATTCTGATATAAAGTTGAAAAGGCAAATCTGTAGCTTTTTGGCTTTAAAAAGAGATGTATGAGAAAGAAAAGGCAGAATAAAGTTTTGAAATTAGATAAAGAATTACAGTAGCTAAGCACAGACCCTAAACTGAAGAGTAAAATCTTTAAAACTTAAATTATCACATACACTACATATTCTTTTTCCCTTTTATTGTTGGAAATATAGATGGTAAGCTTCCACCATCCACTCAATTGTAAGAGTCACAATTTGGACATGACCTTGCTGCCACGTGACATCTTTGATCTTTATCCAAAAGTCCTTAATTAACCACTAATTAATAATTAACTCGTTAATCTTCCATTAACCAATTACCCATATAATTAAGAATTGTCTCAAATTACTTAAAATACTACTCACTTTTAACACACTTTATATAACTTGCTATCATGGTCATGTGGTACCATATAAAATAAATACATATATATTTTCTCAACTTTTAATTTTCCTAATCTCATATAAAGAGTAAAAATTTCCGTACGCTTAAGTCTTAAAATGGTAAAAAGATAACATTTTTTTCTTGTGAGAAAATAATTTCTATCTTTACAATAATAATAATTTCATAAACATTCTCATATTATGTACATATTTTAAAACATATTCGAAAGTAATAATAATAATAACTATATAAAATAATATTTTTCAAACCATTTTTTCTTTACAAAAAAAAAGTTTCACTCAAAATACCATATCAAATATATATATAACAATATCAAGATTGTTAAACTTACGGGGTGTAACAACAATACTTGGTTAAATGCTTGTCTATTGAACAAGAATGGTCTAGCCATATGAAAGGAAAGTAAAATAGAAAATTTGAATCAACTTTTACCAAAGTAGAAAACCCAAAACTCCACTTACATTCTTGGACGTTGGTGGAGTCCTTTTGATGCATAAATGTTTTGTATACAACAAATTAGTTTGCCACCTATTTAACAAAGACTAAGAGTCATATGGCAGGTGTAGTGGCTTGCTGCCACGTTTTGGTGGGTTTAAGCCTATCCAAATTTTATCCACCCATTTCCTTAATTACATGGTTAATCTTCCACCAAAAATCCACAGTTAACCCAATATCCACATAATTAAGAATTATCTCAATTTACTTCAAATACTACTTACTTTTAATACACTTTATTCACCTTACTATTATGGCCATGCGATACCTTATATGGTACTAGTTCATAAATACCGGGTATTTTAACTCGGGCCGTATTTTATCCCAAAATGACAAACTTGGACAAAAATTCATCTTCTTTGACTTGCTTCCCCTCTCACCTTTACGAATTTATTCATCATATGAATTAGCATAATGCTTATAATCTCAAAATAATCTCATTCCCTGAACTTCCATTAATTTATCTATGGCGTACTTTCACGTACGAAATATGGGGTGTAACATGTGCCAACCCATCGAGCCTTTGGTGTTCGGCCTTTATTTGCTGACAATTTGGACAATTCGCCAAAAAGTCCGCTACATTCCTCTTCATATCATTCCACCAATAGACTTCCTTAAGATTGTGATATATTTTTGTAGAACCCAGGTGCACGGAATACCTAAAAGTGTGAGCCTCGGTCATGATTCTTTCCCGGAGACCATCCATGTTTGGAACACATAGTCACCCTTGGTACCTTAGGGTACTATCATCTATGCCAAGAGAAAAGGCCATGGTCTGATGTTTAGGAATCCCCTCCTTCAATTGTACCAACAATGGGTCGTTGCATTGCTTTTCCTTGACTTTCACAACAAGCGATGATTCAGCCCTACTTTGCAAAATCACTCCTCCTTCACTAGAATCTGCAAGACGAACTCCCAAACTAGCCAACCGATGAACCTCATTGGACAACGGCCTTTGATATGCCTCCAAGTAAGCCAAACTACCCATAGATTTCCGGCTAAGAGCATTCACTGCAAAAGTAGCCTTCCCTGGATGATATAGAATATCGATGTCGTAATCCTTGAGTAATTCAAGCCATGTTCTATGCCTCAAATTCAATTCCTTCTATTTGAAAATATATTGAAGACTCTTATAGTCCGTGAATATATCCACATGGACCCCATACAGATAATGACGCTAAATTTTTAATGTAAATACCACTGCCGCAAGCTCTAAGTCATGTGTTGGATAGTTCTTTTCATGATTCTTGAGTTGCCTAGAAGCATAAGCTATAACCTTGTCATGTTGTATTAATACACACCCAAGTCCGATTCTTGAAGCATCACAATATACCACAAAACCCACTTGTACCCTCTGGTAGGGTCAACACCGGTATCGTAGTTAATATTGATTTCAACTCTTGGAAGCTCCTTTCACAAGCATCTGACTATTGGAACTTAACCGCCTTCAACGGATAGGCAAGAGTAGAGAAGCCCTCTACAAATTTCCTATAATACCCCGCTAGGCCTAAGAAAATGTGAATTTCTGTTGCAGTTGTGAGTCTAGGCCAATTATTCACAGCTTCAATCTTCTGAGGATTAACCTCAATTCCTTCTTTGGAGACAACATGACCCAAGAACATGATAGATTCAAGCCAAAATTCACATTTCGAAAACTTCGCATACAATTTGTGTTGATATAGACTCTGTAGAACTGTCCTGATATGATCGACATGGTCCTCTCGACCTCGTGAATATACTAGAATATCGTCAAAGAACACTATCACAAAAGAGTCAAGAAAAAGCTTGAAGACTCGATTCATAAGGTCCATGAAAGCTGCCGGGGCATTTGTTAGCCCAAAAGACATTACCAGAAATTCAAAGTGCCCATACCGGGTCCTGAAAGTTGTTCTTGAAATATCCTGCTCCCTGATCTTTAATTGGTGATACCCGGATCTTAAATCAATCTTGGAGAAATACTTAGCACCCTGCAATTGATCAAACAAGTCATCAATCCTTGGCAGTGGGTATTTATTCTTGATTGTGACCTTGTTGAGATGCCGATAGTCAATACACATCCTTAATGACCCATATTTCTTTCTTACAAAGAGGACCGGTGCACCCCAAGGTGACACACTTCTCCGGATGAAACCCTTCTCTAACAAATCCTTCAATTGTTCCTTTAGCTCCTTCAATTTTGTTGGTGCCATCCTTTAGGGTGGAATAGATATAGGTTGCGTGCCCGGCATCACATCAATCTTGAAATCAATCTCCCTATCTGGTGGGATCCCAGGGAGCTCATTTGGAATGATCTCCGGAAATTCATTTACAACAGGCACAGACTCAAGTGTAGGTGCCTTAGCATCGGTGTCCATAACCTTGGCCAAGTGGTAGATACACCCCTTGTTAATCATCTTCGTGGCCTTAAGGTAAGAAATAAACCTACCATTTGGCACCACATCCTCCACCTCCCATTCAATCACTGAATCAGTTAAAAATTCAAACCTGACTGTTCTGGTTCGACAATCAAGCTTAGCAAAACATGAATAAAGCCAATACATCCCCATTATTACATCAAAATCAACTATCCCCAATTCAATGAGATCGGCCAGGGTGTCCCGACCACGCACCATGACAACACAACCCCTATAAACCCGCGGGTCCATAATAGACTCGCCAACCAGAGTAGATACTGAGAACGCCTCATGAAGCCGTTCCGGTTCTATCCCAAATTCCATAGCAACATAGGGAGTGACATAGAACAAAGTAGAACCGGGATCAATAAGAGCATACACATCATTAGATTGGACAGTCAATATACCTGTGATAACATCTGGAGAAGCCTCTGAATCCCGACGCCTCCGCATAGCATAAAATCTGTTGGGTCATCCCGAACTCTATGCACCATCGCTAGCTGCACCACTCCCTCCGGGTGCTGGGGTGCCTCGAGATGGAGGAGGTGTTGTGGATGTAGTAGCTGCAGAGCTAGCGGGCAGCGCCGCACCTCTGCCCATGATCCGGCGGGACGAGCGGCAATCCCTCTGAATGCGACCCGTCACACCGCACCCGTACAATATAGGTAGGTCCATGAAGTAGACCCCAAAGTGTATCCTCCCACACTTAGGGCATGTGGGCCTCCTATGCTGCTGGAATCTCCCTCTATGCCGACCCCGCTGGTGGGGTCCCTTGTTGCCCTGACTAAGCCCGGATGGTGGTGCACTAATAAAAGATTGAGCGAATGACTGAGATGGCCCTGATGACCCTCCCCTAAATATCGACCTACCACCACCAGAAGAACCACCCAAGTTGCCCATGGCCCGAGCCTTGCTGCTACCCTCACGCTCTCTTATATTTTTCAGTTTACGATCCTCTGTAGCTTGAGCAAACGCCACCATCTTACCAAAGTCCATATCAGAATTCAAGGCAGCCGTAGCGGCCTCATTAATAACCAAGGCGTTAATGCCCTGCACAAACTGGCACACTCTAGCCTCCATAGTGAGCAACATGTGAATAGCATACTTGACCAGGTACACGAACTCCATATGGTACTCCCACACATTCATGCTACCCTGCTTCAGGCTCTCAAACTCAGCTGCACGGGCCGCCTTAGTCTAGACAGGCAAGAAATGATCCATAAAGGCATCGGTGAACTCACTCCACCTCGCCGGAGGGCTCTCCTCGTCACGGGACTCCTCCCATATCTCAAACCAAGAATAGGCCACCGCTTTTAGACTGTTGGAGGACAACTCCACTCCCACTGTCTCAGTAGCACGCATAACTCGGAGAGTCTTGTGCATCTCATCAATGAAGTCCCGGGGGTCCTCCTCATGACCTGTACATGTGAACACTAGAGGATCCAAATGTAGAAACCTCTTCACCCTGGAACTAGCGGAATCCCCTGACTGATAAGAAGAAGTAGGTGCAACATTTGATCTCTAGGCCTGGGAGACCACTATCTAAGCCAAAATTTGTATGGCTCCCCTAAGATCCCCATTAGAAACACCGGGACCGAAAGCTGGAGCTGGAGAAAGAACTGGAATATCAGTTGGAGGGACTGTTGCACCCTCAGTAGGTGTAGGAACTAGTGCAGTCTGAGCAGGACAATAAATTCAGGCGGTGTAGTAATTGGGGGAATATCCTCACCCTCAGGTGCTCACCCGCATCATCAAATATCGAATCAATTGCCACTCCTAGGGTGACATTGGCTCCTTGGCCAGTTCTTGCCTTCTTCCTAGGCTCCATGTACTGAAAGTTAGAGTAAAGCACGAGTTAAAGAAGGAACAATCTTACAATCAGCTTTATCCCACGATCGAGAACATCAAAGAAGGGTATTATTCCTAAGTTCCCAAGTAGCCTCCTAATTATAGATGTGGTCGACAAAACACCGATAAGAAGGACTCTACTAGACACAGCTCCAAGACATCCTAGGACATTTTAGAACCTTAGGCTCTGATACCAAGTTTGTCATGCCCCAACCTCAGGGAGCGTGACCGGCACTCAACAGAGTTACCCCGGTTGAGCAAGCCAGTAGAGTGCCATCTACCAAACTCACCCATGAATAAAGAGAAGAATACATTTCATTAATTAACACCAAGAGTGTTCATGAACAACACTAATTCCATTACCATTAATTACTTCATTTATAAAGTCCAAATACACACATTTTCATAGTTTGAAGTAGAGGATGTAACACACATACAACATTACTATCTTGACTTTCCCAATACCAATACACAACCCACACCATATCTACAGAGCCTCTAATAGATATAAAAGAGTACAATGATAGTGCCGACAATAAGGCTTCGGCTATAGCTCAAAATATAATACACACAGAACAAAAGATTCACAAACCCGAAATGAAGTGGGACTTGCCAAGTCAGCCGAAAAAAGGGTGTGCCGCTATCACTGGCAAAATGGACGTTAGTACATATCGAATAGTACTAGTATGACAACCAAAACATCTTTTCAAGGACTTGGAAATACACAATAAGGTAAACGGAGCAAGATGCGTGATAATAAGGTACCATAATCGAGGCAAGGATCCCTTCAAACAGAGATCCGGGCAAAGCGCCCAGATTCGGGAATATCAGGGCCATGACCCCGGGTGCGATTCGAATCCCAAAGGCCTCGGAGAGCACTACCAAGCAATTGAGCATGACCAATAATAGGTTGTGATATCCGTGACCAGCTGGATATCTCGGTGTGGATCTCGGCACGTATCGGCAAGAATCAGGTGATTGGTTAAACAGAAGATTTTTAATTTTTATGGAATTGTATTTAGAGTAGGACTCCCCTACTATATAAAGGGGGGTCTCTGTTATTCAAAGTTCTCACTTATTTTNGATTTTTACCTTTTATGAAATCGTATTTAGAGTAGGACTCCCCTACTATATAAAGGGGATCTGATTATTCATTAACGAAACGGTACCACGCATATCAAAGCAATATACTATTAGTTTCTCTATTGTTTAAAGTTCTCACTTTTGTTCATCAGTGATTAGTTGTTGTGAGTCCGGGATCAAGGGCAGATATTTCATTAAGGCTATTGTTGAGTCCGGAATCTCCCCCCCTTCCCCCCCCCCCCCAAAGCGGTTTGACAATTTATTACGTACTCTATCTGTTTAAACTAACGCAATTTATCGTTTGTATTGATTTAATCCATGTATCCTTAAAACAACTTACAAATTTGATTGTTTCCCATTACTTAGGGTAAACAATAACAAACGAAATGTATTGCTCAAAAAGCTTCGTTACAAGGGTAATCCTTACTCGGTTTTTCCGCAACTTAAATCCGATTTTTTCTAAACCTTATATTTTATATCCAAACATCATATATAGTCATATTATGACTTTACACTAATTTAAATCATGCTTAACAAGTCTCATATTCATTATACGTCACCTTGGGATGCATAGGTTGTAACAGATTCCAAGTCTATTGGGAGAAAATCGCAACTACGTTTGACCTAATTTTCATCACATTTATGAATGTAACTTGTGATGACCTTTGCCAACTTTTGTTCCACAACTCGCTTGACTTCAAAACGTAATACACAACTATCATACGACTAAAATAACTCATAACATAACCTCCTTATCATGTTAAGCACCCTATTCTTATCCCAAGAGTGCATGTTATCATATTCCCAACTTGCCGACTTTCGACAAATGTATTTTCTTCAGTTTGTTTATCTTCTAAGTCTTTCAACCCTCTTGGTACTTGTTATCCATGATCTTAAAGATTTTTAACCTCCAAGGTAACATGATTAACTTACCTTATGTACTTTCAAAAATAATCTCACTTCTGAGCTTACATCAATTGTCTTATGACGTACTCTTACGTATGAAAACATAGGGTGTAACAATAACATAGATGTAAACCAAGTAGGAAACATATACGTGATAGGAACAAACATGATAGAAAACATAGATGTGAAAACATAGAAGTGATGGTAACAAACAAGATAGAAAACATAGATGTATACCAAGTAGGAAACATATATATGATAGTAACAACCAAGATAGGAAAAATAGATGTAAACCAAGTAGGAAACATAGACGTGATAGTAACAAACAAGATAGACAATCATGTAGGAGAAACCGAGGTAGAATGAATCTATGTATCTAAGAAACGAATAAACATAACGTAAGTTCAACTCCCATCCTCTCCGGGCGGAGACAACCAATGGGCCAATCTCATATCAACCGCACGGAAATACTATCATGCCAAATATCTCCCTAAGGCCCCAATCATGATCTTTAATACGAATAAATAAGTGCAAATAGCACAAGAATAACATGTATAGATATATGTTCGTGATATAAGGCATAACTACAATCAAATTAAGTATATCAACAATTTCAAGATTAGCCCTTCATGCTCATTTAAGATGTTAAACACCTAAACATGATTTCTAGCATGCATAATTGTACTCATATAGTTTTAGAACTAAATGAATCATGAGTCAAGAAGATCACAAAGAAACATATAATCAACCCCAAACATGGATAACCTTGGCACATTCATATACGCTTGTCACCTCGCATATGCATCACCCTTGTATGTAATAAACAATATCATTTATTAAAAAATATTCCCTCAAACCAAATCTAGGAAAGACATGTACCTTATTTCGGAAGAAACTCAACTACCCAATACCATTTCCTTGGAAATACTCCTAAACGATCAATACCTAATTAAATATCATCTAAGGAAGTTAAATAATGCTAAAGGAAACATCCCCATCAATAAAGGTTCAATCTTTGAAAAATCCCATAAATCAACAAAAAGTCAACCTGGGTCCACATGGTCGAAATTTGAAATCAAGACTAAATTCCAATGATCCATAACCATACGAGTCCAAATATGTAATTAGTTTCAAGATCAGAATTATCTCTCTTACTTTCAAATCCAAAAACCCAATTTTCTACACTTTAAAATCCTAGACTTTGTAGTTAAAATATATGGGAAACCATGGAAGTAAATTAAAACTAAGTTAAAATTACTAATTGTTGAAGTTGGGTTAATAATCCACTAAAACATCTCCTAAATAAGTGGTCTAGGTCGCAAAAATGGTGAAAAGTAGCTAAATCTCAATTTACAGCACTATTTATACATGGGCGAACTTCCCTCTCTGCGTTCGCAAATGGACTCCCGCGTTCGTACGACCAGTGGACAATGACCACCGCCTTCGCGAAGCCTATGTCGTATTCGTGCAATGCAATCCCCTGCCAATCATTCACGTTTGTGGCCCTCCCTACGCTTTAGCAAAGAGAAAATACCACTTCTCTCCCCG
>AWOL01S0129884.1:0-14135 GCA_000715115.1 Nicotiana otophora | reverse complement strand
AAGAAAGCCAAGCATAACAGTTATTCTAAGCTCGAATTCTGTACCCTGAACCAGAGATTCTGGGTTTAATCCCCAGCAGAGTCGTCAGAGCTGTCACACCTCCTTTTTCCGAAGGATAGGAAGTTTTTTCAATTAAAGTGACATTGTTCGAAATGAGATTATTTATTTAATTACAATCGCCACTTGGAATAATTATTATGGTGTCCCAAGTTACCAGTTTATTTTAAAATCCCAAATCAAGGAAATTGACTATATTTATAGTCCGCGAACACAGAAGACCGGGTAAGAAATTCTGTTAACCCGGGAGAAGATGTGAGTCACTCCCGAGTTCCGTGATTTTAGTACGGTCGTTTAACAATTAATATTTGGCTTAATTATCTGATTTATTACATGTGTAGAACATTTTATGCATTGCTGCTTTTATACCGCTTTTAATTATTTTAAATAATTATGGCATTTATTTGAACAAGTCGCGATGTCGCGCACTTGCTACTTTGTACACATCGTAAATTACGCCACGTAAAACGTACCCGTGGTTCACAACGTATTTATTTTAATTGTTTAAAATTGTGGTCAAGTCGCGTGAAACACGCACTTGAGATGGGATTTACGTATCGTGACCATGCCACGGGAATTGTACCCATAGTCACGATGATTTATTATTAATCGCACCTAAAGCAACCTACGATGTTCATAAGTTGTTCGTTTTCCTAAGTTTGAGATTGCTATGAAAGGCCATAGATTATGGAAAGTCTATTGACTCTGAAGTTTTATGAACTGGTCCAAAATAACCCAACATTCAAAAATTGGCTATTTAAACAAATTGAATTTATTAACACAACATAAAGGTATATATGCGACTCAGTCCTTTAAATTTTCCTAACCATTTTCGTGTTCAAATTTGCGGTACTGAATCATCGTTTTCAAACCACGGCAATGTCAAAATCATAAGCCCTTTTGGTTCAGCAGAAGGTTTACAAATTTTTAAAAAGACATTCTAATGAATGAAACTTAATTATGAATGATCAAATTATTTACAGAGTCACTGTGGCAATAATTCTGTGATTATCACAATGCCATTCATATTACAATGACTATTTTCAAATCTCAGCTTTCAACACCAAACTGTTGCTACAATTTCCAGTAAACTCACAAATCCACATGTGCTTCAATGGAATCACAGAAGAGGAAAAGCTAGGAAGATCTGCTGAAATTAAACAAGGATTCAACCAACTCTCAACTAAAAAATGTAATTAAACTTAACATGATTAGATAACCAACACAGCATTCTTAGCAGGAAAGTAGGGATCAAATTAATTCAAATAGGCATCATGTTTCAATTTTACACAGGAGAATAACAGAGATCAGGACTCGAGCATAACCACAAAAATAACCGAATTGGAACTCAATAATTTTAATCATTTACTAAAAGCATAAGATAGAGAAGTTTCAAACTAACCTGGTCGCACAAGAAAAATCTAGAATAAACCAAACAAAGGCAGGGACAAATTCGAATAGAGCTCAGCGACTCTAGAAATAGCAAAATCAGCGGAAATCGAACGACAATTTGAATCGGAATTCTCTTTAAAACTTGAAAGTGTGGAATAAACACATCAATAGAAGAGTAATTTCAGAAATTGCTTTTGATTCTAATCTCCCTATGATTTGCGAGCCTTTTGTTCCAAATCTCAGAAATGGCTTTTGAATTTTAGAATCGATTTCATATGCTAGTTAGTGTTTTGAACGTATGTGTAGAGATGGGTGGATATCGTGTGTTTTTGGATAAGAGTGGAGGGAGAGAGTAATGTAGGCGGCTAGGGTTTGTTTTAGTGTGAGGGGGTCTGTTTCTAGAGGATAGGGGAATAAGGGGACAACTAGAGTTTTGTAAAAGGGAGTGGGGATCCATTCTCTATAGGAATTTGGGAGATGTGGGTGTTTTAGTAGATTGAAAAGAGGAAACGACGTCGTTTTGGGATTCTACGACGCCGTTTGGCTGGTCCTTGAAGCCAGATGGGAGGATCATGTATTCAAGTGGGGCTGGGGCATGGGTGTATGTTGAAATTGGGCCTAGAAATATCCGCCGAGGTGCTTAATTGAGACAAAAACCATCCCTTTTTTTTCTTTCTTCTAATTTCTAAATTAAAACACTTTCATTTAATCACCCTAATTAAAATTATATTGTAAAATGAAACCATCTATCTATTTTTCCTAATACTTTACTAATTAACTAATTAATTATACCTAAAGATGTAAAAACAAGACAAAGCAACTAATGCATTTTTTAAATAATTGTTATGTATTTTAATAATGCAATTAAATCTAAAAATGCCATGAATGCAAGATAATAAATTTTTTGACTTTTTCATGATTTAAAGATATTTCTAATTATGCAAATTGCAATCTAGTGCCAAACAAACCAAAGTATATCAGAGAAGGGACTCCTAAAATTCCATAAAGGCAATTAAAACTATTTTAGAGTATTTCTAAGAGTATTTTAGGCACAGGGCAAAAATCACGTGCTCATATTCGCATTCGAACACTGGGGGGGGGATGATATGAGAATACGGCAACAATGACCGCCAAATCGTCCGGGGCTACGAAATCTGGAAATAAAGTTGTATAATCGGGACAGGGGACTGCGCGGCCAGTCCCGTAGAAATAAGTTGTACAAGTTAGCCACAAGTAAAGGCAATTTATTTTTAGCACAACGAATACTAATGTACTTTTGAAAATTGAAGGAATAAAGTAAAGTCCTTTTATTTTTGTGTTGTTTCTTGTCCTATCGCTGAATTAATTTTATCATTTGAAAGTTAAACACGTACTTCAAATGCTAGTGTCGTAATGAATATGAGACGTCCTCTTTAAGATCACCGTAAACATAAGAGGTCCCTCTCTTATGCAATTCTCACGGTAAAGGGTTGATTTCGGAAGACATTATGCTCGGAATCCAAATGCTATCAGGGAAAAATACACCCGAAGCTGCTATCAGGTAAAAATACACCGAAGCCTCGCAAAAATCGATGAAAAAAATTAAAATATGCGCAATACTTAAACGAAAAGTATGCAAAGAGAAAAACTTGTGCAATACTTAACAAGAAATTACTTCTATTTACAGCAAACATTCTAAGCAGCACGAGTACAAAAAGTATAGAAAAGAAATGAAAAGAAAGCAAAAAAGCTAAAGTACTACACCCCCAGGAGAAGTAGGCGGATCTGCCGCCGGCTCAAGATCTTGTTCTTAACCATATTGGACTTCAACATCATCCCCTTTTGGTTCTTCTTAAGTTCTCGAGAACTCGGAATTGGAACTAGAAGAGTTGGTAGCATCAGGTTAGACCGGGAGACCCCTTCGGGCAGTTGACCCCAGCTCACGGGCCTTGGCGATCTCGGTATCAAAATCAATGACACCCCCTTTGGCCTCTTCTAAGGTTTTTCTCCTCATGCTATACATAGAGTATGATTTTTCAACAATGAGGGGAGCCGCTCGGTGCTGAAGCTCTTCCTTAAGCCAGTCAACCTTGGTCAAAAGATTATTCCTCTCCGACCTGATGGCTTGAAGGCTAACATCAAGGTCACAGATAGTGGAGTGGAAAACTTTATTATGCTCTACAATCCTCTTATGACTCTCTTCCAACCAGGCATACTTCTCCTCGACAACACTAACTTGTTCGGCTTTGGAGTTCAAGACTGCCTCCAAATTATTCAATCTTTCAATAGAAGTAGCCTCGTGATCGGATGTAGCAAGAACGCAATTCTGGACCTCGACCCACTTTGCCTTAGCTTCTTCAAATTGTACCCTTAACAAGGCGGCCTCTTGGGTGAGGGTCACTAATTTTTGCTTGCTTTGCTACAACCGAGCCTCCAACTCAGCAGCCTTAGTAGCTTGTACTTCCAGTACCGGGAAGCGAGCATCAATTTGATCTCGCTCGGCCAACAATTGATCATTCTCGGAGGTGAGTTTCTCCTTGTCAAGGATCAACCTCTGAAGGCTCTCAAAAGTAAGGAAGTTTGCCTGCAAAACATAAGTACAAACAAAAAACCCTGCCATAATAAGGATAGAATAAACAACAAAGGAAACAAATATTGTACCACCACTGTGTTGCGTATGGCACTGCTCAACAAACACTCTCCCGAGAGAGATTGTATTTTATTCTTATCCTTTTCTAAATCTAGAGACTTCAGATAATTAGCAAGTTCCACTGGCCGAGACAGCAGATGGCATCTGGTAGAAACGGAGAAGGAAACACTCTTCCTCCTCTAAGGATCTTCGGAGGGGACAAAATAATTTTGACCCATATTCCCATGAACTGGGGACTGGGGAAGAGGAACATCCCTCTTTCGAATGACTACAGTTGGTGGAGATGATGTAGCACTTGCTGGTGGAGAAGGCAAAGTTGGAGAAGAAGGAGATGAAGCTGATGGCATTGTAGGATGAGAAGCTGCTGCGGCAAAATCAGTGCTAGTTGTTGGTTGCTCATCAACCGAAGACGGGAAAGACTCGGTACCGAGAACAACGACTGGGACTTGGAAGTTAGAGTTGGCATCTTGCACCACATCATATCCTCGCTGGGGCATCGTCCTCGATTGGCGTAACTAGCTCAACAGATTGAGCATTCTGTTGAGCTGATGAAGGTTGTCGTCTTTCATGTAGAGAAGCCCCCTCATCACTGGCTCCTCCATTATCATCGATCACCATAATTTTTATGACTGGCTTCGGTGCGGCACTTATTACCAAAGCGTCCGCAAATGGCTCGTGCACAGTGCTCTTTGCCTTTTCATTTTTCCATCGATCATGGAGGAACGTCGCCTTTTTGTTGCTTGTTATCCGGTTGGGAACTTCGAGAAGAAGCACTTGCACCAGAAGCAGGCTCGGTGACACATGCTCGGGTAAAAGCCTCCTGCAGCAACCTTGCCGCATCAGCCGAGTCAGCCAAAACGTCCTCCTTGGGGACGGTAATAGAGCCATGCAGAAGACGTGAATTCAACAGGGAAGAAAGGTAAACCAATTTTCCTATACGAGAAATAAAAACAAGATAAGTTCAACTTACAATGATTTTTGGCCTTCCACCTATATCTAAAGGCCAGTTCTTTCCACTTGCGGGTCTTAGGTAGTGACATCAAGAATCTTCTGGACCTACTAGTTCAAGCCTTCAACCCTAGGTGGTATCCACCGAGTTGCTGAAATAGTGAAAGAAGAAGGATCAATAACAACGTGGGATAATCGTTAATTAGAAGAAAAGAAAAACGATGAACTTACGAGTATGGTTCCATAATTCAGGAAAGGGTGGAGTCATGGCCGGAATGTTGTCCCTGGAGGCGACTACAATGAACTGCTCCATCTATATACAGTCGTTTCATCATCCATGCTGGTCAACAAAGCATGGTGGCCACGTTTGCTAAAATTTATCATTCCCCCGCGAAAATTATTGGGGGAATAAAGGTTCATCAATCGAGCCAGGGATAACTCTTTACCTGTCTCCTGTCATAAACACCGAAGACAAGTAATAGTCCGTCATACAGAAGGGCTCACCTGTGCCAAGCAGACTTGGTAACAAAGGCAAAACTCCAAGATAACGGAGTCAAGCCACCCGCTCAATGAGAATGGGCCCAAAGCAAAGAGATACATATAAACATTCGTTAAACCCTTCTCGTATAAGGTTACCCGCTCTGCCAGGTCAGGAGCGATAATGTTTAAATCTTGACAAGCACAAATTTTCTTCACGGCAGGGGTGCTAGAAGAATGGATGGAAGAAGGATACACGCCAACAACCCATGTTCGTGGGTTAGCAGAAGGGTACTTCTCTTCGTCCTTAGTTGTAATAAGCTCTCTGGGAATGATGGTGCTCACTGTCGCAACCCGTTTTCTCACAAAAGTGGGTTTCGACATGTAAAATCTCTTTTAAATGGGTATTAAAAGAGAAGAGTCGCCACCTAACGATATTTAAGGTGTGTTAGGCACCTATTTACAAATAACTCTGTTTAATTAGTCTATGCCACCAAAGATAGGATAAAGGATCAAATTACCTCAAAGAGAAGGTATTAGGCACTCTTTGAGGTCAACAAATGTGGGGCCCGACCGAAATTAATGCTATGTGGGATTATTGGATTATAATTGTCCTATGTGATTATGTAAATGAAGGGAGACAAGGAATTTAAAAGTTCAACTATAATGTAAACAAGTGTAAAACAAATCGAACATGTGAAGGAATTAAACTATATATATAAATGATCAATACAAGTATTTAGAGGTTATAGGACACAACCTAATTATTCTAAGTTCAAAGAAACAAAGCGCGAACAATAAACATATAAAGGAGGGGGGTCCTAAGTTTTTTAGCTTAAAGGATCGCCCTGTGCAACATATATAATACTTGCAACTCCCTTAGGGTAGGGGTTGATCATATTATTCAGCGGGCACAGACTATTATCTCATGATACCTAATTATTATGTTAAAGTTGTTTACCTAAAGCGCTCTAATTCAATTCTAAATTTATGCGTGCACTACCCGTCCCATACCTGTGGTCTAGGAGGCTTTGGACATACTATTTGGGTGGTTCTAGACTTTACTGAGGGTGCTCAAAAGACTAAACTAGGTGCACATTCAAAACATGTAGGACTACACGTAGAATCAATAAACGGCTTAAGTTAGCCTTCATACATAAACAACAAATGCACGCAGGCAGATTTTTATATTAGGCAGTTTCAGGATTAAGGCGTTAAGTCCTGTAGAAATGGATTCTATGTGATCCCAGTTTTAAACATCCTACAGGCAGTGCTTGCTGTTTTAGACTATCGAATTTGCAGATTGCAGGTATCATAAAACCTATAGATATGATCTCTAAGTTATTTGTGCCATGGGGGCAGTGAAAGTTATTAGGAAACTCGAAATTATTTGTGTTTGATCTTATAGACATGCTTTATAGGCGAGTAACAATACCCTATAGGCAAGATCATGTAAGTGAAGGGAGACAAGGAATTTAAAAGTTCAACTATAATGTAAATAAGTATAAAAGAAATCGAACATGTGAAGGAAATAAACTATATATATAAATGATCAATACAAGTGTTTAGAGGTTACATGACACAACCTAATTATTCTAAGTTCAAAGAAACAAAGCGCGAACAATAAACATATAAAAGAGGGGAGTCCTAAGTTTTTTAGCCTAAATGATCATCCTGTACAATATATATAATAATTCGCAACTCCCTTAAGGTAGGGGTTGCTCATATTATTCAGCGGGCATAGACTATCATCTCCTGCTACCCAATTATTATGTTAAAGTTGTGTACCTAAATTGCTGTAATTCAATTCTAAATCGTGTCCTATGCGTGCACTTACCTGTCCCATACTTGTGGTCAAGGAGGCTTTGGACCTACTATTTGGGTGGTTCTAGACTTTACTGAGGGTGCTCAAAAGACTAAACTAGGTGCACATTCAAAACATGTAGGACTAACGGCTCAAGTTAGCCTCCACACATAAATAACAAATGCACGCATGCAGATTTTTATATTAGGTAGTTTCAGAATTAAGGCTGTAACGACCCGGCCGGTCATTTTTAGCTCTAGTGCATCATTCAACAGTTTGAGACCCTGAGCAGCTTCATTTCAGGTATTATAACTTGTACGCGTGGTCGGAATTTAATTTCGGGAAGTTCAGAGTTGATTTGGAAAGAAAATTCTAATTTCGAAAGCTTTAATTTGGAGGAATTGACTAAAGGGTAATTTTTGAGTAAACGACCTCGGAATGGGATTTGAAGGTTCCAACAGACTCGTATGATGATTTTGGAGTTGGGCGTATGTCCGGATCGGATTTTGAATGACCCGCNTAATATGCTGGAAGTTCATACACAGGTGCATCAATCTCTAGTATATTATGCTGGAACTTTTCGTGTTGTAGCAAAATAGTGGCTATTTTTTAATGACTTTGCAAACACTGACTATTTTTCAGTTACCAGTCCGAAAATTGGCTAGACCGTGCTATTTGTACCTTAAAATGACCAACCCAACCCAATCTTAAGTGGGTTGCGGGCTTGGATAGACCAGCCCTTTATTATTCTTTTAAAAAAATACATTTCTTCAGAACTTTAAGGATTTCTTGTAATATTTTTGTCTAATCACACGAACAACTTCTATTTGCTTAGAGCGTGCAAGAAAGACAATGAATATCGTAATTGAAATGTAAATTCTCTTTGTCTCTTGCTCTTTTTTTTAATGTTAGATGAATGTTCTTTAATACATTTTTTTCAACTTCCTTAGGTTCAAGGATTACTTCAATAAATTTATATGATGATGTTTTTTAATTTAGGTTTAAGATCATTTGCTGATTTCATCAATATAGTCCATAAAACTTTTAAAATTCATGAAATTTTCCAGTGTTGTCAATTTTTTTCTGGGTATTAAAAGTTGATCTTCTCTAATATTGAAGAGCTGTTTAACTATTAATAATATACTACAGTAGTCCAAGCCAATTGTAACGACTCGACCGATCGTTTTGAGACCTAGTGCGTCATTCAACAGTTTGAGACCCTGAGCAGCTTCATTTCAGGTATTATAACTTGTACGCGTGGTCGGAATTTAATTTCGGGAAGTTCAGAGTTGATTTGGAAAGAAAATTCTAATTTCGAAAGCTTTAATTTGGAGGAATTGACTAAAGGGTAATTTTTGAGTAAACGACCTCGGAATGGGATTTGACGGTTCCAACAGACTCGTATGATGATTTTGGAGTTGGGCGTATGTCCGGATCGGATTTTGAATGACCCGGGAACGTTTCGTCTCCTATTGTGGAAGTTGGCATTTTGGAAGGATTTCATAAATTTGAGTTGGAGTGAATTTAAATGCTATCGATGTCTGTTTGAGATTCTGAGTCTGGGTATGGATGTGCAGGCTTATGACCTGATACGGAAGGTCGTGGGAGCGTATCCCACGGGAAGATTGTATAAGTATGACCTGTAGTAACTTGATTGATTAAAGATTGGAACCAAGTATGAAGATTGTGGTACTATCGCTAATGTGAGAATTTATGCATGAAGGGTGCTCGGTTCATTTGGTTGTGGAATGTGAAAGTTTGTTCCGGATTTGACGGTTGTTCTTATGTATCGTGAATAGGTCATTGTGGGTCCTTGAGAGGCTATTTAGCCAAGCATGGTATGAGCAAAATCGGTTAAGGTCCGTGGATGGATCTAAATGTGAATGTGGGCTCTATATCAGGCCGGATGTGCTCATCTCAGCATAGCATTGTTCTCGGAGGGGTCTTCGGGCCTTGGATGTTATTCCTGTCATCAGTTATTCCGTAATCTATATTATACCAAGTGGGTTATGAGGTGGTTTGATTATTTGCACTCGTACTGATATCCCGTATGGTTTGTGGTATTATGTGAGCAAGATGGCTCTCGAGATGCAGGTCATATATTTCACCTTAGTGGTGCTTGAGTTTTGTAGAGCGTGACGCTACCCGTCTCCCCAGGATTTGTATTATGTACTTGGCGTGCTTATGGTTGATATTATGGCTCAATGTGTGTTTTCTTTAGATTATTATGTGTGGATCGGGTGGCATGCCGCCACGGGTATATGGTTGGATCGGGTGGCACGCCGCCACAGATATGTTGTTTGGATCGAGTGGCAAGCCGCCACGGGTATCATTGTTGGATCGGGTTGCACGCCGCAACGGTATCATGTGTGGATCGGGTTGCACGCCGTAACAGTGTGTTATTGAGTACAGTTTCCCATATCTATTATTGCGTGTTTTGCTTCTCATTTCCTGAGGAAGGTTCATAACATCCCTTCGGTTGTTTAATTAGCTATATGGGTTGAGTAGTTCTTTCCAGAGTTTGTTTTTCCTTATGTATCACATTCGAGTTTGTAGCTTGTTGGCACATTGTGGCATCATATGGGATTTTTGGCAGTGCCTGAGGTGGGTTATTGCCTGAGCAGCTTGTATTGGGTGAGATGAGATTTATTGGACCGGGGATCAGTGCGATCAGATTTTTATGAAACATATTAAAGAGTAAATATTGTTATTTAGTCCAGAATGAGGTAATGGTTCTTGTAGAGAGGAGAGACTCCATAAATTATGATTCGGCAGGTGGTTATGAGTTCTACACATCTTCTCTGTCTTGGCAGTATTGCGAGAGTTAAAGCAAGGCTTAATTGATCATGAGGTACACCACGGGCTTCGGGTCAGTGGAAATTTTAGTTGTTGTGCCTTGGAAAGATTGCCTTAGGCAAATGAGTTACGCAGTGCATGGTAAGAATTCAGTAAGGGTATACAATCATGCGTTGGTACATCATGTAGTGATGGATACGGTGTTCGTATGTTGGTACAGACATGGTAGAGAATTTCCGATATTGAAATTTAGCTCAAGGCTTATTTAACTAGATAAAAGGGAGGAGTTTTAGGTTTGCTCGAGCAAATGTGCTCAACTGGGTTGTGGTAGCATAGGTAGGTGCACGAGATGTTAAATAGTGATTTTAGACAACTCCAAAGCAGTTCTTAGCATGTTCGCGGACGAACGTATGTTTAAGTGGGAGAAAATGTAACGACCCGACCGGTCATTTTGAGCTCTAGTGCATCATTCAGTGGTTTGAGACCCTGAGTAGCTTCACTTCAGGTATTATGACTTGTACGCATGGTCGGAATTTAATTTTGGGAAGTTCGGAGTTGATTTGGAAAGAAAATTCTAATTTCGGAAGCTTTAAGTTGGAGGAATTGACTAAAGGGTGATTTGTGAGTAAATGACCTCAGCATCGGGATTTAAAGGTTCCAACAGGCTCGTATAATGAATTCGGACTTAGGTGTATGTCCGGATCGGGTTTTGGATGACCTGCAAACGTTTCGGCTCATATTGTGGAAGTTGGCATTTTGGAAGGATTTCATAAATTTGGGTTGGACTGCATTTCAATGCTATCGATGTCCGTTTGGGATTTCGAGTCTGGGAATAGCTCCGTAAGGCGATTCTGGTATCGGGAGAGCGTCCAGATGTGGATTTGGAAGTCCGTAGGTCATTATGGGGTCATTTGGCGAAAGTTAGAAATTTGAAGCTTTTTGAGAAGTTTGACCGGGAGTGGACCTTTTGATATCGGGGTCCGTAATGTCGAATGTGACTTGTGTGCAAAATTTGAGGTCAATCAGACGTGATTTGATAGGTTTCGGCATCCATTGTAGAAGTTTGAAGTTTCAAAGTTCATTAAGCTTGAATTGGGGTGTGATTCATGATTTCGATGTTGTTTGATATGATTTGAGGCCTCGATCAGGTCCGTGTTATGTTATTGGACTGATTGGTGTGATTGAACGGGGTCCCGGGGGCCTCGGGTGAGTTTCTGATGCTTAACAGATCGATTTCTGGACTAAGGAAAATGCTAAGGCAGCTGGTATATAGTGTAACCGCACCACCGAGGTTTTGGTCGCAGGTGCAGAGCCGTAGAAATGGCCAAGAGTGTCACATAAGCGGTTCTGGCTGGGGAAGGCTGGGACCGCATATGCGGTTAAGTCCAGCAGAAGCGGGACCGCACCTACGCACGGGGAGCTGCAGAAGCGGAGGCGCAGAAGCGGGAACCGCACCTGCGATGGAATTTCCGCAGGTGCGGAGCAGCAGAAACGGCTATTGCATCGCTGATGCGAGGATCGCTGGGCAGTGAGGTTTTTATAAAATGGGGTTTTGGCTCATTTTCACTTCTTTTGGTCCATGGGAGTTGATTTTGGAGCACTTTTGGAGTGCCATCTTCATCAACTATAACGGGGTAAGTGATTTTTTCACATTGTGAGTTAAATACATGGTTTTTACATTGATTCAAGCAAGAAATTTTATAGAAATTTGGGATTTTGAAGAAAACCTAAAAGTTGGTATTCTTGGATTTTGATCACGAATTTGGGCATGAAATTGAGAGTAAATTATATATTTGAGTTCGTCGTGCTATGGGTAGTGTTTGTCTTCAAACATTTTCGGAATTCGGGCATGTGGGCCTGAGGGTTTGCTTTATCGACTTTTTGAGCGGAGTTGGAAATTGTTATAAATTGATTAATTATGAATATTAGAGTATAATTCGATTGGGTTGCATCTTATTTGACTACTTTTGGATCGGCGGTCACCGGTTCGAGGTGTTAGGGCGGTGTTGGAGCCGGTTTTGGAACGTCGGAGTGAGGTAAGTTTCTTGTCTACCTCTGTGAGGGGGAAAATACCCCTAGGTGGTATATTTGATGTGTACAACTGGTTGCGGGGACTACGTATGCACGAGGTGACGAGAGTCCGTACGTAGTTAGATTCATGTTATTGTCCGGGTAGACTTAGGTTCACACCATGCTGTACTTGTACTATAGGGATTATCCTTGCTTGCTTAATTATTTTATATTTCTACTTGAGACTAGACTTGCTATTGTAGAGACTTCACGATTTCACGATTTATCACCGAATAACTTTACTCCTCATACGACATGTTTCCGTGATATATATACTTTATTGAAAGGTTTTTGTTAAAGAAATTACAACTCACACGTTTATTCGTGAGTGGGGTCAAGGACCCATCAAAGCTTCTTATTCTAATGGGATCGGGCCGTTCGCCTTGGCAGGATTATGTATTTCACTCTTATGGGATAGGGCCGTTCGCCTCGGCAGAAATTTGTATTTCACTCTTATGGGATCGGGTCGTTCACCTCGGCAGAATTTATGTACCATACTCTTATGGGAATGGGCCGTTCGCCTCGACAGTTTAATAGATGTATCTATGGTTCGGGCCGTTCGACCCTCGGCAGTGCACAATTTAAATTTTTATGTTGGGTCGGGTCATACGCCTCGGCATTTCCTATATCATATCCTCATGGATTCGTGCGTAATATTTGGCAAAAAGCCAGTATATCTGTGAGTTTTCCCGATTTGAGTTATGACGATCTATCTGATGAGATCCACTATATATACACATATATATGCTCTAGTTGGGGAGGAATTTGCTAGTTAAGAGCTTGAGTTTATTGTAAGGAGGATAATTGTACCACATATCTACACTTGTTTATTCCATTTATTTACGTTGTCTCGTATTTGCTCACCTCCTTACTGTACTTGATATTATTGGACCACTAGTGAGTGTCGATGTCGACCCCTCATCACTACTTCTCCCGGGTTAGGCTAGATAATTACTGGGTACATGTTGATTACGTACGCATACTATACTTGCTGCACATTTTTGTGCAGGTACATATGTGACTAGTGGCCTTGTGAGAGCAGAGGCATGTGTGCATGCGGGGACTTACGTGAGCTGCATTCCATATTACGACCCACATCTAGCAGAGTCTCCTTTGGAGTTATTTGTATTTTTTCTGTCTAAGTTGTATTCCGGACAGATGTTGTACTTTATTTTACTTCTTAGTTGATGCTCATGCACTTGTGACACCAGGTTTTGGGGTGATTATGAGTTGTTCTGTATTGAAATTGTTAAGAATATTATTATTTACACTGTAAATTCCATCTTTTACTATTTAATCGAAGGAAAATATGATTTCAAAAATATTAAAAATGAGAACTAAATTAAGTATTTATTTTTGGCTTGCCTGACAGCACTGTCCGACGCCATCGCGACCTTAATGGATTTTAGGTCGTGACAAAGGCGTTAAATATTATAGAAATGGCTTCTATGTGATACCAATTTTACACATCCTACAGGCAGTGCTTGCTGTTCAGACTATCGAATTTGCAGATTGCAGGTATCATAAAACCTATAGAAATGATCTCTAAGTTATTTGTGCCACGGGGCAGTAAAAGCTATTAGGAAACTCGAAATTATTTGTGTTTGATCCTATAGACATGTTTTCTAGGCGAGTAACAGTATTCTATAGGCAAGATCTCTAAAAGTGGATATTTAAACATATATTCATCATGCATATCCCTATAGACATATTATCTAGGCGAGCAGTGTAATAAGAGCGACAAAAGCAATCGATTAATTAATTAGTTAAAGACCTATAGACATGGCATCTAGATGAGCATTAGCAAAAACATATATTATTGCGTCTTATGGGCATGCAATATAATAATTACATTACTAAGCAAATAGTTATTGGCGTTTGGTTCCTATAGACATGATGTCTAATAGCGCACATCAGTAAATATGAGAGAAAGTAAAGCGATTAGTTAAACCAATATGCTTT
>AWOL01S0129883.1:0-10236 GCA_000715115.1 Nicotiana otophora | reverse complement strand
AGGATGTAAATCAAAAAAATGATAGGAAAAATAAAAATAAAAACAATTTGATATAAAAAAAAAATAGAAGTGATCAGATTAAACATCAACATAACATGAAAGAGAACTGGTTAATCTCAAAACCAAAAGGAAGGAATTTACCTCTAGCAATTGGAAAAATAACAGGAAGAGAACGTTACCNAAAAAAAAAAAAAAAAAAACACCGGGCCTCTAACGTGGAAGGAGAAAGGGAAAAGGATGAGGCATATTTAAGATGACTACTAAAAGTGACTTTTCAGTAAAGAGGGATTTTAAAA
Source organism: Nicotiana otophora (assembly GCA_000715115.1). Taxonomy (NCBI): domain Eukaryota; kingdom Viridiplantae; phylum Streptophyta; class Magnoliopsida; order Solanales; family Solanaceae; genus Nicotiana; species Nicotiana otophora. The sequence goes on along the minus strand of AWOL01S0129883.1, from coordinate 9,940 downwards.
GTGACGTTTCAATTTAGTAAAGAGGGGTTTTCAAAAGTGACGTTTCATTTTTTTAACAGAACACTTAAAAAAGGAAAAGGATAAAAATTTAAGAAAAAAGATAAATAGCAATCCTAGTTTCTAAGAGGTGCCACCTCATCTTCTTTTGTCCCTCTTTTATATATAGATATATAGATTATGCCTATATGTAAGAGGAAAAAGCTTGATTATATATCCATATATTGGTGCTTGTACCAAATTGCATCCATTTATATGGTTAAGTAATAAATTGAGGTGTTATATATATATATATATATATTAATTAACTATGTTTACATGATTAAATTGTGTAAATGATAACTGCCATGTAACCTTCAGTGATTTGATGTAAACATTGAAACATGTCATAATCTTGCGAGATAGGTGGAATATTACCAAAAGTAAGAAAATAACAAAAAAAGAATGTAAAGAAGTAATGGTAAACTAAACTAGGAATATTGAAATATGTCCTTATCTTCCCCTACAGCTCGAATATTACCAAAAATTAAAAATACCTAAAAAGAAAATAAAAATAAAAATATGTCATAATCTTCAGCGACAACTCGAAAATTGCCGAAAATTCAAAATTTAAAAAGATAATATAAATAAAAATAATGGTAAACTAAACTAGGATACTTATTCATCCATTCGCAAATTAAGAGATGTTATTAAGAGAGTATCAAATATTAATAATCTTATGTAGCAAATCACCACGGCCTGGGCAAAAAATTGACTTGACCATTACAATATTGTAGAGGTAAATTTTGAAATATTTTTGACAAATGGAGAGTACAGTCACCACTATGATTAAGTATCTAAATGACATGTGAACACTACAAAAATGAACTGGATTCATCTATATAAACTACCAAAACTGAAAAACAAAAGATATTGGAAAAACTCTATAAATACTAGGCTTCTACATTACAAAGTTCATATCACATAGTAACTCTTAGTAATAAATACTAGTTATATCATAATTATCTTTTAGAATGAGTACTAGACTCATTAAGAGTCGCAAAAGTGTTTGTCTCGCGAATATAGAAAATAAGAATAATCAACAAGTGTCTTTCTCAAAACGCCGAAATAGCGTCTTTAAGAAAGCAAATGAGCTTGCCGTTATGACAAGTGCTGAAGTTGGCATCATCGTGTTTCCACCGGGTAATTACAAGCCTAGTTACATTTGTTTGGTCATCTATACATACATGATATTCCATCAAAAAATATAATTTTTTAAGCATAAATGTACATTAAACATGCAAATCCAAGATCTTGAACATAATAACTAATGTCACGTAACTTTAAAGCATCATAAAAAATACCTGGCGTGGGAGGTGTTATAACGCTAGATTAACTGATTTCTCTTCTTTTGCCCTATTTTATATTACTGATTTCTCTCCTCTTGCTCTATAGGTAACAAGCCTTACTTTTTTGGTCATCCAAATGTAAATGAAACCGTTGACAAATATATTTGCGAAGAAAGGCCTCCATCACCATCATCACCAGGCATTGATGACAAGTATGTCTAGATATTCCGAAAAGGCAATTCTATAACACTTAAGACACAACTCAATACTCTGCAAGATCAACTGGATTTTGCGTTAAACTTGAAAAGCAAACTCAAGAAAAAAAAAGAATTTGGAGAGCCAACAAGAGTGGTTTAGGGGTCCTATAGAGAAGATGAACTACACGGAGGCTTCAATGTCGAAAGAGGGATTGGAAGATTTGCTCTTGAAGGTGAAGAACTATGGCACTAAACGTTATGGTTACGAAAATGAAAAGTGGAAGGCTGAAAAAAAGCTACTGCTAGTTTTTGTAAATAATAGTTCATGTTATTTATTTTTAAAGGTGCGCAACCATAAAAGTTGTCATCGTATGACTATGATATCACATGTATAAACAACGGAAATAATATTTTGCAAAAATGCAAAGTAAAGCTATCTACAACAGACCAACATGGTCATGGTTTGCCTCTTCCTCAACCGTATCCTACGCATACCAGGAGTTTAGTGCAGGGGTTGTTCTAGTTAATTATTTTTTGAGGGGTTGGGGTATTATGTGATGTTTTGGTGAAATCTACTATGTATGCGTAATCAAAAAGATGACTATGATGGAATATAAGTAGAGTTATAACAATGATATTTTAGTTTCAAATAATTCAAAATTAAAAATAAAAATAATATAATGCTATTTTTTAAAAACCTAATGATACATGATAGATCACATATACTTATTATATTACAAATAATCAAAATAGAGTCTTCAAAATAATATCTAAGCTAGAGAGATAACCAAAGAATTCTAAAATCAAAAACTAACTTGAAAAGAATAAATCAAAGAATATAAAAAAATGAAAGAAATTAAGCATAAAGAAGGAAAATGTAAACGTGGAACGAAAGTAAGAATTATAGGACAAACCTTTTTGTACTTTGCATTTTACAGACAAAGATGTAAAGTGTATTTGTTACTTCGTAAACGATAAAGAGAAAAAAATGTGAAATTAAGATAAACAATTAAAAAATACACTTTAGACCTTTGTCTGCATATCGAGCATCATCGATGCATATCGATCGACGCCAAGGGTGAGGCAGACAGACTTCCTTGATGAAGGTCAACACTTCTTCTTTTAAGGTCAAAATCATCCATCGGATGGTTCGAGTTACTCGATCATCACCTGCCTATAACATCATATCATCAACTTTCGTTAACCTAATTCTTGATGTAACGACCCGATCGGTCATTTTGAGCTCTAGCGCATCGTCCGAAGATTTGATCCTTGAGTAGCTTCACTTCAGGTATTATGACTTGTACCTGTGGTGGGAATTGAATTTCGAAAGTACAGAGTTGATTCTCATGGAAAATTCAAAATTCAAAAGCTTTAACTTGGAAGAGTTGACTAAGGTTTGAATTATGAGTAAAATACATCAGAATCGGAATTTTAAGGTCCCAATAGGTTCGTGTGATGATTTCGGACGTGGGCGTATATTTGAGTTGAGTATCTGATCACTCGGGAGCATTTCGACGTTTATTATGAAAAGTTAACATTTTGAAAGTTTAAGAATTTCTTAAGTTTAACTTGAAGTGGACTTTGGTATTATCTATATCCGTTTGAGTTTTCGAGCCTTGGAATAGGTTCGAATTGTGATATATGACTTGTACGTAAAGTTTGGCGTCATTCCAGAAAATTTAAGTGTGATTCGGACGCGTTCAGCAAAGTTTGAATTTTTGAGAATTTAAAGAAAGGTTTCGATCGTCAATTCCTAATTTTGATATTTTTGACATGGTTTGAGTTTTCGACTAAGTTCGTATCGTGTTTTGGGATGTGTTGGTATGCTTGGACTCGGTCCCAGGGGCCTCGGATGCGAATCGGATTTTANTTATAACGCTAGATTAACTGATTTCTCTTCTTTTGCCCTATTTTATATTACTGATTTCTCTCCTCTTGCTCTATAGGTAACAAGCCTTACTTTTTTGGTCATCCAAATGTAAATGAAACCGTTGACAAATATATTTGCGAAGAAAGGCCTCCATCACCATCATCACCAGGCATTGATGACAAGTATGTCTAGATATTCCGAAAAGGCAATTCTATAACACTTAAGACACAACTCAATACTCTGCAAGATCAACTGGATTTTGCGTTAAACTTGAAAAGCAAACTCAAGAAAAAAAAAGAATTTGGAGAGCCAACAAGAGTGGTTTAGGGGTCCTATAGAGAAGATGAACTACACGGAGGCTTCAATGTCGAAAGAGGGATTGGAAGATTTGCTCTTGAAGGTGAAGAACTATGGCACTAAACGTTATGGTTACGAAAATGAAAAGTGGAAGGCTGAAAAAAAGCTACTGCTAGTTTTTGTAAATAATAGTTCATGTTATTTATTTTTAAAGGTGCGCAACCATAAAAGTTGTCATCGTATGACTATGATATCACATGTATAAACAACGGAAATAATATTTTGCAAAAATGCAAAGTAAAGCTATCTACAACAGACCAACATGGTCATGGTTTGCCTCTTCCTCAACCGTATCCTACGCATACCAGGAGTTTAGTGCAGGGGTTGTTCTAGTTAATTATTTTTTGAGGGGTTGGGGTATTATGTGATGTTTTGGTGAAATCTACTATGTATGCGTAATCAAAAAGATGACTATGATGGAATATAAGTAGAGTTATAACAATGATATTTTAGTTTCAAATAATTCAAAATTAAAAATAAAAATAATATAATGCTATTTTTTAAAAACCTAATGATACATGATAGATCACATATACTTATTATATTACAAATAATCAAAATAGAGTCTTCAAAATAATATCTAAGCTAGAGAGATAACCAAAGAATTCTAAAATCAAAAACTAACTTGAAAAGAATAAATCAAAGAATATAAAAAAAATAAAAGAAATTAAGCATAAAGAAGGAAAATGTAAACGTGGAACGAAAGTAAGAATTAGAGGACAAACCTTTTTGTACTTTGCATTTTACAGACAAAGATGTAAAGTGTATTTGTTACTTCGTAAACGATAAAGAGAAAAAAATGTGAAATTAAGATAAACAATTAAAAAATACACTTTAGACCTTTGTCTGCATATCGAGCATCATCGATGCATATCGATCGACGCCAAGGGTGAGGCAGACAGACTTCCTTGATGAAGGTCAACACTTCTTCTTTTAAGGTCAAAATCATCCATCGGATGGTTCGAGTTACTCGATCATCACCTGCCTATAACATCATATCATCAACTTTCGTTAACCTAATTCTTGATGTAACGACCCGATCGGTCATTTTGAGCTCTAGCGCATCGTCCGAAGATTTGATCCTTGAGTAGCTTCACTTCAGGTATTATGACTTGTACCTGTGGTGGGAATTGAATTTCGAAAGTACAGAGTTGATTCTCATGGAAAATTCAAAATTCAAAAGCTTTAACTTGGAAGAGTTGACTAAGGTTTGAATTATGAGTAAAATACATCAGAATCGGAATTTTAAGGTCCCAATAGGTTCGTGTGATGATTTCGGACGGGGCGTATATTCGAGTTGAGTATCTGATCACTCGGGAGCATTTCGACGTTTATTATGAAAAGTTAACATTTTGAAAGTTTAAGAATTTCTTACGTTTAACTTGAAGTGGACTTTGGTATTATCTATATCCGTTTGAGTTTCCGAGCCTTGGAATAGGTTCGAATTATGATATATGACTTGTACGTAAAGTTTGGCGTCATTCCAGAAAATTTAAGTGTGATTCGGACGCGTTCAGCAAAGTTTGAATTTTTGAGAATTTAAAGAAAGGTTTCGATCGTCAATTCCTAATTTTGATATTTTTGACATGGTTTGAGTTTTCGACTAAGTTCGTATCGTGTTTTGGGATGTGTTGGTATGCTTGGACTCGGTCCCAGGGGCCTCGGATGCGAATCGGATTTTAAACAGATCGAGTTTGGGCTTGGAAACATTGCTGAAGCAATTGTGATTTGGTGCAATCGCACCTGCATGGAAAGAGTCGCAGGTGCGAGACCGCAAAAAGCGGCCCTAGTGTCGCAGAAGCGGTTGGGTTTGAGGTTGCAGGAGCAAGGACTTTACCACACCTGCGGGTGTGCAGATGGGGGCGGAGGAGCACAGAAGCGGAAGTGGTCTGGGGCTGGAAGATTGCAAGTGCAGATGTTGTAGCGCACGTGCAGAGCTGCAAGTTCGGTCGTGGGCGCGCAGGTGCGGAAGGCTGCTCGAGCTACGAAGTCCGCAAATTCGGGTGGTTTCTACAGAAGCGGATGCGCTTATGCGATTGTGGGCCCGCAGAAATGGAAAGCTGGCATCTTGGGGGAAATCCGCATCTGCGAGGCAGCTTCCGCAAAAGCGGAGCCGCAGAAGCCCAAGGAGTTCTGCATATGTGAAAAATCGATCGGGCAGAATATACATGCTAGCCAATGAGGGATTTGCTCATTCATCTCATTTTTCTCTCTTGGAACCGACTTTGGGGTGATTTTTGAGAGCTATTTCATCCACCTGTTGCAGGTAAGTTTTTCTAAACCACTTTTGATTATATTTCATAAACACACATGGAATTGTAACATGAATATTAATAGAAATTGGGGGATTTTGAAAGAAACCTAGGATTTGGTATTTGGATTTTTTACCATGAAATTGGGAATAAATTATATATTGGAGTTCGTAATATTATGGTAATGATTATCTTCAAAAAATTTTGGAATCCAGGCACGTGAGTCCTAGGGTTGACTTTCTAGACTTTTCGAGCGGAGTTGAGAATTATTATAAATTGATTAATTATGAATAATAGAGTATATATTTATGGATTTGCACATTTTTTTGACTAATTTTGGAGAGACGGGCATCGGTTTGAGGTGTTTGAGAGGTGTTGGAACAGGTTATGAAATTTCAGAGCGAGGTAAGTCTCCTGTCTAACTCTGTGAGGGGAAAACCACCCCAAGGTGATGTATTTGATATGTGCTACTTGTTGCGGGGGCTACATACGCACGAGGTGACGGGAGTCCGTGTGTAGCTAAACTCCATGTTATTGTCCGGGTAAACTTAGGTTCACACCATGCTATACGTGTACTATATGAGTTGTCCCTTGCCTATTAAATTACTTTATTTTACATTACGACTGGAGACTACACTTGCGTAGAGTGATAGACTTACTATTGTAGAGATTTGACGTGCTTCATGATTAGCCGCAAAATAATTGTACTCCTCTTATAAATTTCAACCGCGCTATGCATTTTTATCGAAATGTTTTCCTTAAAGTTCATAACTCGCATGTTTATTCGTGAATGGGGTCAAGGACCCGTTAAAGGCTCTTATTCTAATGGGATCAGGCTGTTCGCCTCGACAGTATAATAGATACATCGATGGTTTATGCCGTTCAACCCTCAGCAGTGCACACATTATGATGGGATAGGCCGTTCGCCTCGGCAATATAATAAATATATCTATGGTTTGTGTTGTTCGACCCTCGACAATGCACATATTATGATGGGATCGGGCCGTACGCCTCGGCCTTTTTATAAAATATCTTATGAAATCGTGCGTAATATTTGACAAGAAGCCAGTGTATCTATGAGTTTTCCTAATTTGAACTATTATGAACTATCTGGTAATGTCCAATATATATATACTCCGATTGAGGAGGTAAGTACTTAGTGAGATCTTGAGTTTACAATTTGGAGGAGGATTGTACCTAGTATTTATATTTGTTCATACCGTTTATCTGTTCTGCCACATATTTATTTACTTCTTACTGTACCTGTCTTATTGGAAAACTAGTAAGTGTCGATGTCGACCCCTCATCACTATATCTCTAAGGTTAGGCTAGATACTTACTGGGTACGCGTTGATTTACGTACTCATGCTACACTTGCTGCACTTATGGTGCATGTATATATATGTTTCTGGTGGTCCTCCGGGCGAAGAGGGCCGACATTTGTAGGGATTTATGAGGAGCTGCATTCCATGTTACGGTCCGCAACATACAGAGTCTCCATCAAAGTTATTTATGTTCTTCTGTCTAACTTGTATTCCAGACATATGTTGTATTTTATTATATTTCCTAGTTAATGCTCATTTACTTGTGACACCGGGTTTTAGAGGTTCCTAGTTAATGTTCATGCACTTATTATATTCCAGAAAGATGATCTTTTAGGAGGCTTAGAGTTGGAACAAATTTATTAGTTCAGGTGCTACATAGATGGATTTTGATTTGATTATTAGGAGGCTTAGAATGGATAGCGAAGGATGAGGACATGGCTGGGGGTGTCTCATGGTGGTCAAATTACTAGTAGGTCAAGAATAAATAGCAGAGTTCGAGAAGTTTCTTAAAAAAGGTGGTTTAACCGAAGTGGGAGTGGCAGAGTAGCATATAGATTCTGTGGTAGGAAGCCACTGGCCTAGAAGAATTTTTAGAGCGATTTGGGAATCATGGTGGATAATGACTAAGCCTATGCATTTCATTTGGGATGGTGGCTGCTGGACGTAGGAAGTTTGATTATGTCAGAGGGGAGTTTGCTGGAAATGGAGAGGTGTGAAACATGACTTCGAGTTTGGAAATGTATTGTCGAACTATCAGTTGATGTCAATGGGGGATGAACAGACTTTTATAGGTGGTGGACGGGCATGGGATCATGAGAGTTTATTGATTTCGTGGTAGTTGTACCCACTGCAGCATCGTTGGAATATGTCGATAAGGAATTCCACAGGTGGGTGATCTCCTGTGAGCAGATTAGCGATTGCGTGATTCTGATGAAGTTTCTGCAAAGAGTTCTACTTACTACCCGACAAAAGGTCGAATGTTCATGAGAAGTTTGACGAAAGATTTCAAGAAATTTGGCGGGTTAAAGGCGCGAGATCATGGTAATTGAGAAGGAGGAATCCTCATGGGTTTTGGGTTTATGTAATGGTAGCTTAAAGCTAAGTGAGGGAGCCCTACCTTCTACGACTGAATCATGCGGTTGTCTGATTGTGTGGTTCTTGGTTATCGGTGTATTGGTGGGTTATTATGATTGAGGAATAAAAACATCAGGGGTAATTCGGGCAAAGAACATGAGGGATGTGTGCTATATTTGGCTTTATCTATTCATGTTTAGGTTTTTGGGAAGACTTAGAATTTATGCTTTTTGTGTATGTGATGTACAAGGAAAATAGTTCAGCCGGTTTCTTCCTTAAGAGGGTGTTCATGTGCTAGTAGAGCATTGGTGTTTGGTTATATTCTGGACCAGGTCAGAGTAGGTGACTCTCGACAACAGTCCTAGTGGGTTCAAGAATTAAGGTGCAATGCCTAAGTATTTCGGGTCTGTTGTATGGCTAAAGATTGAGTTGTTGTAGTGGATTATGAAAGGGGGCTTGGAGTGTTCTATGTTATCATCGAGCCTGCAGGGAAGTATTAGAGGAAAGGGATAAATAGCTTCGGATTAGCTTAAGGTCTTTCAAAATGGGTGTACCGGTTAGAGATGCTATTGTGCGTATGAGGAAGGTACGAGACGGTTCATGGGTATTGAGACAATGTGGTCTCGTGAAGTGGGTCACTAGGGAGGAGTGTTGTTGAGTTTCGTTATGATTCTTCAATGGAGCTACTATTATATCTAAGGCAAGTCAAGAGTGAATTGGAAGAAGTTGGTACAGTTGGTAATGGTTGAATCAGCGTGATTGTGGCAATGATCAGTTCCTTCGGCGTGTGAAGTTTTACACGTGGTTTGTGGTTATACGTGCGGGCTCGACAACCACCACGACTTGATTGATTTGGGAGGTATTTGATTCAATGGCCTTGTGGTGTAAATAGATTGCGGAAGAGTCATGGAGGTTTAGATCACAACTTGAGGTTTGTATTTTCTACGGCATGAGATTTTGAAAGTTGAGGATTAAGAATGCGGTTCAGTGTTGACAAGAAGGTCACTAGCTCGGATGAACCGGGAAGAATTTAGATGTTCAGAGTAAGCTGACATTATCCTAGTGTCGCCTGGGAATGGTGTTCTGTGGAAAGAGCATTGTGTATTGATTTGCGATTCTTGAATTGCTTTACAGATTAGTACGGTTGATGGTATGGAGGTGCAGACTTTGCTACCTGGTACGGAAGGTTGTGGGAGCATACCCCACAGGGATATTTGTATAAGTGTGACATGCTAGTCACTTGATTGTTAAAGATTGAAACCAAGTATGAAGATTCTGGTACTGTCGCTAATGTGAGAATTTATGCCTGGAAGGCACTCTAGTCCTTTGGTTCTGAACTGTGGGAGTTTGTTCCGGTTTGAGATGACTTTATTATTCGCACATCTGTTGTGGTCCCGTGTAGCTTGTGGTGTTGTATAAGCAGGATGGTTCTCGATATGCACGTCATTTATTGCACCTTAGCCATGCTTAGGTGTTGTAGCGTATAGCGCTATCCGTCTCCCCAGGGTGGTATTTTTGCACTTGGCTTGCTTGCGGT
>AWOL01S0129855.1:1567-16628 GCA_000715115.1 Nicotiana otophora | reverse complement strand
ATATATATATATATATATATGAGTTTTCGGGGATGTTTACCCCTTAGATGAGACAGACGATATTTTCAGATGATTCTGAATATGGCCTCATCGGCGTAGGTTGAGGGTTATTCCTCTAGAGTTCACAGTTACAGAGTGGTACGCTCGGGCCGAGTATGGTACCGGGTGCCGGCCACGTCCCTTCAGGTTTGGGGCGTGACACCTAGATTCTTGATACTCATTAGATACTCACCTAGGCGAAAGTCACTTCCCTAGTGCCTTTAACACTTGAAACCTTTCACCAAAAATATTGTACTTAGAATACAATAGTATAAAATTAGAATAGAATCAATTGCAACAATTTTTGGAAGTGCAATTAGGAATAACACGCATATCTAGATTAGTTAGACACCTAACTCCAAGACAAATTAAATCCCTATGGAAATCGATCCCGGCCTTGTTGGGTAAAACTACATCGACCATCCTCGCTACTCTATAGTGGTGTAGGTTTGGCCTCGATCAGATTCTGATTCTGGAAGTTGCAGTAGGTTCGTGGGGTCATTTGTGACTTGTGTGTAAACTTTGACGTCAATCAGATGTGATTTGTAGGTTTCAGCGTCATTTGTAGAATTTGGAAATTTCGAAATTCATTAGGCTTTAAGCCGTATGTAATTCGTATTTTTGATGTTGTTGGAGGTGATTTGAAGATTCTATTAAGTTCGTATAATGTTATAAGACTTGTTGGTATGTTTGGTTGAGGTCCCGGGGGCCTCGGGGTGATTTCGGGTGGTTAAAGGTCCAAGGTTCGAAGTTGAAGAATTGCTGAAGGTTTGCAACTGCTGGTGTAATCGCATATGTGGATTGGGGACCGTAGATGTGAGCTCGCAGAAGAAAGAAAAGGGACCGCAGAAGAGGCCTGTGATGCTTAGGTTAGGAGCTGCAGATGCGGCCCTTCGCGCGCAGAAGCGCACACAGGCGCGCAGATGCGGGCAAAGGCGCAAATGTGTGGGTTTTTCTGCACATGCGGTTGGAACAGAAGTGGGCAAGGGGTGCACATGCGAGAATGCAAAAGCGTCCAAGTTGTCGTAGGTGCAGAAGGTCTATTCAGAGTCCTTAAATGCGAGATTTCGTGATTTTTACTCATTTCAACACTTTTGAGCTCAGATTTTGTATGTTTTGAGAGGATTTTTCAAGGGGATTCTTGAGGTCAGTGATGTATATATTCCGGGATGGATATTCTCTGGGCCGTTTGGGCCATATACAGTACTAAGTGATTTAGCATTTGAGAGGGTGAGCACATGAGGCTATCAGCATGGTGCATCACATACAACATGTGCATTGTCACGGTAGAAGTAGAGGAGTTATATTCTTCATATCAGTCAGCTTTGATCCATTTTACTATTTTAAGTTATCTATCAAACTTGAAAGCATGTCTACATTTATGCACTGTTATGTTTTGTATTGAATTGTGCTGGTTGAGTTCGTCACTACTTTCAGCCCACAGTTTGGGTTTGTTACTTACTGAGTTGGTTGTACTCACGCTAGAACCTGAAGATGGTGTACAGATCTAGGTACTTCTAGTTACGGCGGCTGTTGATTGAGGAGACAGGATCTCGAAGACTATTGAGGTAGCTACATGGCGTTCGCAGGCCTTGACTCTCCTTCATTATTGTTTTCTGTACTTCAATTGTTTTTTATTCCTTAGACATTATAGTAGACTATATTCTGACATAGATGTTTATGTACTCGGTGATACCCCGATTTTGGATAGATTGTATTGCGTTGTGGGTTTATTTTGATTCCAAAAAGGGGTTTTCTTAAATATTAATTTCTTCCGCCTATAGTTTTAAAGCTTTTACTGTGTTGAGATAGTTGAGTAGTGGCTTTCGTAGTTCCACGATAGGCACCATCATGACGGTTGGTTTTTGGGTCGTGACAATTTGGTATTAGAGCCTAGGTTACATAGGTCTCACGAGTTATGAGCAGGTTTAGCAGAGTCTTGCGGATCAGTACAGAGACGTCTGCACTTCTCTTCGAGAGGCTGCTGAACCCTTAGGAAATTACACATTATTGTATTCTTGTCGTGTTGATTTCTTGATTTCGGTAACTAAATTTATGCTATTCTATTCTCTCACAGATGGTGAGAACATGTACTACAGGGCAGGATAGACAGTCACCAGTACCACCAGCTTGGGCAGCACCTGCAGATACACTAGTTGCCCAAGTTCAGGAGCAGGTTCCAGTTGTGGACGAGCCTGTGGGACCATCTCAGGCACTAGCTGTGCCCATTGTGATTACATTCCTTCATGAGGCTTTGGCCTAGATATTGAGAGTTTGCACTGGCCTTGCTCAGGTGGTTTCGGCTCAGGACACACCTTCCACTTCTCAGGCTGGAAAAGGTACTCATACCCATGTTGCCCGTACTCCAGATCAGGTAGTGCAGGAACTTCAGACACCGGGGACATTACTAGCCCAGCCAGCTGCAATTGCTCAGGCCCCGGTAGTCCCTGCTATGGCAAATGATAAGCATAGGAGGATTGAGAGATTTGGGAGACTTCGACCTCCAATAGCTAGTGATGCTGAGTTAGAGGATGTTCAGGGTTTTCTGGATATGTGTGAGCGGATGCTTCGGATAGCGGATATTTTGGAGACTAGTGGGGTCTTGTTCACTACTTTTCAGTTTTCTGGGGCGGCCTTCAGATGGTGGGAGGCTTGTGAGAGGGGCAGGCCGGTCGGTACAGCCCCACTGGCTAGTGTTCTCCATTCTCTTCTTGGAGAAGTTCATGCCGCAGTGCTACAGAGAGGAGCTGCGTAGACAGTTTGAGCAGCTTCGTCAGGATGGCATATCTATGACATGGTATGCGATGAGGTTTTCTAAGTTGGCTCATCACGTAGTTTGGCTAGTTCCCACTGATAGGGAGAGGATTTGGAGGTTCGTTGATGGCCTCACATATCAGTTGCGATTACTTATGACTAGGGACAGGGTATCTGGTGCTACTTTTGATGAGGTAATTGACATTGCTCGGTAGATAGAGATGGTTCATATCCAGGAGCATGGAGAGAGGAGTCCAAGAGGCCTCATGAACCAGGTGATTTCAGCGGTGTTCCTTCAGGGGGTCAGTTTTACCACGGCAGGGGTCGACCTTACACACACGCTCAGATGGGTCATCCAGTTCATCGTGGTGCATCATCTAGCCATGGTTCATATGGTTATCATCAGGACTAGTGATCTCTCAATGCCCTACCAGCTCAGACTTCATGCGATGCAACTTCGGTTCAGGGCTCATAGGCACCGGGTTCTTCTAGTGGGTATTTTGATACTCGGGGCTCTCTCCAGTCCCCACTGCCATTCACAGGGATGGGTTGTTTCAAGTGTGGAGATATGGGTCACATCAAGAGGTATTGTCCCCGCCTTACAAGAAGTCCAGCTCAGTAGAGGAGTTAGCCTACGACTTCAGCTCCCGTTACTTCACTACCCACTCAGCCAGTTCAGGATGGAGGTCAGTCAGCTAGGGGTCGCCCTAGAGGGGGGAGGCCGATCGGGCAAAGGTCAGGATCGATTCTATGCTATTCCTGCTAGACCAGATGTTGTTGTTTTAGACGTAGTGATCACATGTATTGTCTCGGTTTGCAGTAGAGAGGCCTTTGTACTATTTGACCCTAGTTCCACTTATTCATATGTATCATCATACTTCTCTCATCATTTGGATATGCCCCGTGAGTCCTTAGATTCATCTATTCATGTCTCTATGCCGGTGGGCGATACTATTATTATGGACCGTGTATAGCGTTCGTGTGTAGTGACCATTAGGAGTCTGGATACTATAGTTGATCTCTTGTTGCTTAGCATGGTAGATTTTGATGTGATCTTGGGTATAGATTGGTTGTCTCCATGCCATGCTATTCTAGATTATCACGCTAAGACTCTAACGTTGGCGATGTCGGGGTTACCCAGGATTGAGTGGAGAGGTTCTCTAGACTATGTTCCTAGTAAAGTGATTTCATATTTGAAGGCCCCGCGGATGGTTGGGATCAGTTGTTTATCTTATTTGGACTTTGTGTGGGATGTTACTGCTGATGCTCCTGTTATTGATTATGTTTCGGTGGTGCGGGGGTTTCCGGATGTGTTTCTTGCAGACTTGTCGGGCATGCCGCCTGATAGGGATATTGACTTAGGTATTAACTCGGTGTCGAGCACTCAGCCTATTTCTATTCTACTATATCGCATGGTACCAGCTGAGTTGAAGGAATTGAAGGAGCGGCTTCAGGAACTCCTTTATAAGGGATTTATTAGGCCTAGTGTGTCACATTGGGGTGCACCGCTGTTGTTTGTGAAGAAGAAGGACAGTACTGTGAGAATGTCCATTGATTATAGGCAGTTGAACACAATTTCAAAGAAGAACAAGTATCCTTTGCCGCGTATTGATAATTTATTTGACCAACTTCAGGGAGCGAGGATGTTCTCCAAGATTTATTTGAGGTCTGGGTATCACTAGTAGAAGATTCAGGATTCAGATATCCTAAAGACAATATTCAGGACCCGTTACGATTATTATAAGTTTCTTGTGATGTCTTTTGGGCTGACCAATACTCCAGCAGCGTTCATGCATTTGATGAACAATGTGTTTCAGCCATTTCTCGACTTGTTTGTTATTTTATTCATTGATGATATCCTGGTGTACTCTCGTAGCCAGGAAGAGTATGCCTAGCATCTGCGGATTGTGTAGCAGCGACTGAGGGAGGAGACGCTTTATGCCAAGTTCTCCAAGTGTGAGTTTTATCTTATTTTAGTGGCATTCTTGGGACACGTGGTGTCCAGTGAGAGTATTCAGGTGGAGCCGAAGAAGATAGATGCGGTTCAGCATTTTCCCAGACCGTCTTCAGCTATGGAGATTTGGAGATTTCTCGGCTTGGCCGGTTATTATTGTCGCTTTGTGGAGGGTTTTTCGTCTATTACATCGCCCTTGACCAAATTGACCCAAAAGGGTGCTTCTTTTAGGTGGTCGGATGAGTGTGAGGAGAGCTTTCAGAAGCTCAAGACTGCCTTGACCACAACTCCAGTTCTAGTTTTACCGTCAACTTCGGGTTCTTATACAATGTATTTTGATGCTTCTCGGATCGGTATTGGGTGTGTTTTGATGCATGAGGGTAGAGTGATTGCTTATGCTTCGCGCCAGTTGAAGCCTTATGAGAAGAAATACCTTGTTCATGATCTGGAGTTGGCTGCCATTGTTCATGTGTTGAAGATTTGGAGGCACTATCTCTATGGTGTGTCTTGTGAGGTATTTACTGATCATCGTAGCCTCCAGCACTTGTTCAAATAAAAGGATCTCAATCTGAGGTAGCGGAGATGATTGGATTTGCTAAAGGACTATGACATCACTATTCCATATCATCCAGAGAAGGCCAATATAGTGGCCGATGCCTTGAGTAGAAAGACGGTGAGTATGGGTAGTCTTACATTCGTTCTCTTTAGGGAGAGACCTCTTGTAGTCGATGTTCAGGCTTTGGCCAACCGGTTCGTAAGATTGGATATTTCAGACCTAGTCGGGTTCTAGCTTATGTGATTTCTCGGTCTTCCTTATATGATCGCATAAGAGAGCACCAGTATGATGATCCCCATTTACTTGTCCTTAAGGACACGGTTCAGCACTGTGATGCCAGAGATGTGACTATTAGGGATGATAGGGTATTGAGAATGCAGGGTTGGATTTGTGTGCCCAATGTGGATGGGTTACGTGAGTTGATTCTTGAAGAGGCCCACAGTTCGTGGTACTCCATTCATCCGTGTGCTGCGAAGATGTATCAAGACTTGAGGCAATACTATTGGTGGAGGATAATGAAGAATGATGTAGTAGGATTAGTAGCTCGGTGCCTTAACTCTCAGCAGGTAAAATATGAGCATTAGAGACCGGGTGGCTTGCTTCAGAGGTTAAAGTTTCCAGAGTGGAAGTGGGAATGGTTCACAATGGATTTTGTAGTTAGACTCCCACGGACTTCGAGGAAGTTCGATGCTATTTGTGGATCGACTGACCAAGTCCTCGCACTTCATTCCAGTTGGTACTACCTATTCTTCAGAGTGGTTGACTGAGATTTATATCCGAGAGATTGTTCGCCTTTACGGTGTACCAATTTCTATCATTTTGGATAGATGCGTGCAATTTTCATTGCAGTTTTGGAGAGTCGTATAGCGAAAGTTGGGCACTCGGGTTGAGTTGAGCACAACCTTTCACCCTCAGACAGATGGACAGTCCAAGTGCATTATTTAGATATTGGAGGACATGCTACGCACTTGTGTCATTGATTTTGGGGGTTCTTGGGATACGTTTCTGCCACTCGCAGAGTTTACCTACAACAATAGCTACCAGTCGAGCATTCAGATGGCTCCGTATGAGGCTTTGTATGAGAGACGATGTAGATCTCTGGTGGGTTGGTTTGAGCCGGGGGAGGCTAGACTACTGGGTACTGACTTGGTTCAGCATTCATTGGACAAGGTTAAATTGATTCAGGAGCGGCTTAGTACGGCGCAGTCCAGACAGAAGAGTTATGCCGACAGGAAGGTCTGTGATGTGTCTTACATGGTTGGGGAGAAAGTTCTGCTGAAAGTTTCAGCCATGAAGGGTGTTATGAGGTTCGGGAAGAAGGGCAAGTTGAGCCCTCGGTTCATTGGGCCTTTTGCGGTACTTCAGAGGATTGAGGAGGTGGCTTACAAGCTTGCCTTTCCACCTAGCTTGTCGAGTGTGCATCCAGTATTTCATGTTTCTATGCTCCGAAAGAATATCGGTGATCCGTCTCATGTTTTGGATTTCAGTATGGTTCAGTTGGATGGTGATTTGGCTTATGATGTGGACCTGGTGGCCATTTTGGATTGGCAGGTTTGAAGTTGTGGTCAAACGATATAGCTTCAGTGAAGGTGCAGCGGAGAGGTCATCCCGTGGAGGAGGCTACTTGGAAGATCGAGCGGTAAATGCGGAGTAGATATTCATGCCTATTTGAGACTCCGGGTATGTTTCTAGACCCGTTCAAGGATGAACGTTTGTTTAAGAGGGGGAGAATGTAATAACCCGGCCGGTCGTTTCGAGAGTTGTGACCTCGTTCCCCCATTTACTGCTCGTATTATATGGGGGTAATAAGTCATGTGATAACCCGAACCAACGTTTGAAGATTCTATTAAGTTCGTATGATGTTATAAGACTTGTTGGTATGTTTGGTTGAGGTCCTGGGGGCCTCGGGTTGATTTCGGGTGGTTAACTGACCAAGGTTCGAAGTTGAAGAATTGCTGAAGGTTTGCAACTGCTGGTATAATCGCATTTGCGGATTGGGGACCACAGATGCGAGCTCGCAGAAGTGATAAAAGGGACCACAAAAGCGGCCAAGGATGTCTACATTTCTGCACTGTTATTTTCTATATTGAATTGTGCTGGTTGAGTTCGTCACTACTTTCAGCCCACAGTTTGGGTTTGTTACTTACTGAGTTGGTTATAAGCACGCTACACCTTGTACCTCGTGTGCAGATCCAGGTACTTCTAGTTACGGCGGTTGCTGATTGAGGAGACAGGATCTCGGAGACTATCGAGGTAGTTGCATGGCGTTCGCATGCCTTGACTGTCCTTCATTATCTTTTTTTGTACTTCAGTTATTTTTACTCCTTGGACATTATAGTAGACTGTACTATGACATAGATGCTCATATACTTAGTGACACCCCGGTTTTGGGATAAATTATTTTGTGTTGCAGGTTTATTTCGGTTCCAAAAAGGAGTTTTCTTAAATATTAATTGCTTCTGCCTATATATTTAAAGCTTTTACTGTGTTGAGATAGTTGAGAATTGGCTTGCATAGTTCCACGATAGGAACCATCACGATAAGTTTTTTGGCATCGGGCTATTCACAGCATCAGAGATCCCGTGCTATAGTTCCAGCACCAGCAGTTCCGCCACCCGCCCAGCCAGCTAGGGGTAGCTAGAGGTGTAGGTCATGCCGTTTGAGGTTGAGGCAAGCCAGTTAGAGGCTGTCCCAGGGATGCGGTTCAGAGTGGTGGGGCCCAGCCCCAAATTTATGCTTTTCCATCTAGGCATGAGGCCGAGTCATCCGATGCAGTGATCCCATGTATTGTTCCAGTTTTCCATAGAGATGCTTCAGTTCTATATCATCCAGGATCTACTTATTCTTATGTGTCTACCTATTTTTCTTTATATCTGGTTGTGCCTCGTGATTCTTTGAGTGCTTCTGTATGTATGTCCACGCCGGTAGGAAATTCTATTATGGTAGATCATTTTTATCGTTAGGTTGTGGTAACTATTGGGAGTCTTGAGACTAGCGTGGATCTTCTACTTCTTGATATGGTAGATTTTGATGTCATCCTGGGTATGGATTGGCTGTCACCTTATCATGCTATATTGGATTGTCGCGCCAAAATGGTGACCTTAGCCATGCCGGGGTTATCTCGACTACAGTAGAAAGGGACTCTTGGCCATTCTACCAGCAAGGTAATCTCTTATGTGAATGCTCGGTGTATGGTCGAAAATGGGTGTCTATCTTATTTGGCTTACATTTGCGATCCCAGTGCGGAAGTTCCTTCTATGGATTTAGTTCCAGTTGTCCGTGAAGTTCTAGATGTATTTCCTGCAGATCTGTCGGGAATGCCCCCGACAGAGATATTGACTTCTGTATTGATTTAGCTCCGGGCACTCAGCCCATTTCTATCCCACTATACCGTATGGCCCCGCCGGATTTGAAGGAATTGAATGAGAAGTTACAAAACTTGCTTGACCGGGGATTCATTAGACCCAGTGTTTTGCCCTCGGGTGCACTAGTGCTATTTGTAAAGAAGAAAGATTGCTCTATGAGGATGTGTATAGATTATCAATAGTTGAACAAGTCCACTATCAAAAACAAATATCCGTTGCCAAGAATTGATGACTTATTCGATCAGTTTCAGGGTGCCAAGGTAATTTTAAAGATCGACTTGAGGTCTGGTTACTATCAGTTGAAGATTAGGGCATGTGATGTCCCTAAGACATCTTTTCAAACTCGGTATGGGCATTACGAATTCCTAGTGAGGTCATTTGGGCTGACAAATGCCCTAACAACATTTATAGATTTGATGAACTGGGTGTTCAAACCCTATTTGGATTCTTTTGTGGTTGTATTCATTTATGATATCTTGATTTACTCCAGCAGTCGAGAGGAGCATGATCAAGATCTTCGAATTGTGCTTCAGACTTTGAAGAATAATCAGTTATAAGCCAAATTTTCAAAATGCGAATTTTGGTTCGACTCAGTTGCCTTTTTGGGTCATGTTGTATCGGCAGAAGGCATAAAGGTGGATCCTAAGAAGATTGAGGCAGTTCAGAATTGGCCTAGACCTACTTCAGCTATAGAGATCCAGAGTTTCTTAGGTTTGGCAGGTTATTACTGCCGGTTTGTGGAGGGGTTTTCATTTATAGCATCTCCACTGACCAAATTGACCCAGAAGACTGCCTTATTCAGATGGTCAAACAAGTGTGAGTTGAGCTTTCAGAAGCTCATGACTGCTTTGACTACAACACCAGTGTTGATATTACTCACAAGTTTAAGATCTCATACGGTATATTGTGATGCATCTCGCGTTGGGCTTGGTGCAGTATTCATGCAAGATGGCAGGGTGATTGCATATGTGTCGCGGCAGTTAAAGGTTCACGAAACAAATTATCTTGTTCATGACTTAGAATTGGTAGCCATTGTTCATGCGCTGAAGATTTGGAGGCATTACTTTTGCGGTGTCTCATGTGAGGTATTCACTAATCATCGTAGCTTACAATATCTGTTCAGGCAAAAAGATCTCAATTTGAGGCAGAGAAGATGGTTGGAGTTGTTGAAAGACGATGATATCACCATTTTGTATCACCGTGGGAAGGCCAATATGGTGGCTGATGCTTTGAGTAGAAAGGTTGTGAGTATGGGCAGTCTTGCGTGTATTCCGGTTGGTGAGAGGTTAGATATTTCAGAGCCCAGTCGGGTTCTAGATTGCACAGTTGCTCGGTCTTCTTTATATGAGCGCATCAGAGAGCGGCAATATGACGATCCTCATTTACTTGTCTTTAAGGACATGATGCGGCAAGGTGATGCCAAATAGGTTGCTGTGGGAAAAGATGGAGTTCTACGGATGTATGGTCGTATTGTGTGCCTAATGTGGATGGATTTCGTGAATTAATTCTGGAGGAGACACACAGTTCTAGGTATTCTATTCATCCAAGTGCCGCCAAAATGTATCAAGATTTATGGCAACATTATTGGTGGAGGAGAATGAAGAAGGATATAGTTACATATGTAGCTCAGTGTCTAAATTGTCAACAAGTCAAGTACGAGCATCAGAGACTTGGTGGTTTGCTTCAGAAGTTAGAAATTCCTGAGTGGAAGTGGGAGCGTATCACTATGGATGTTGTTGTTGGGCTTCCACGGACTCAGAGAAAGTTTGACACAGTATGAGTTATTGTGGACAGGTTGACCAAGTAGGCACATTTCATTCGAGTGGTAGTTACCTATTCTTCAGAGCGGTTAGCTGAAATTTACATTTGTGAGATTGTCAGCCTTCACGGTATTCCCATGTCTATTATTTCAGATCGAGGTACACAGTTTACCTCACACTTTTGGAGGGCTACACAACGTGATTTAGGCACGCGGGTCGAGTTGAGTATAATAGTTTATCCACAGGCTGACGGACAGTCATATGTCACTATTCAGATATTGGAAGATATGCTTCGCACCTATGTTATAGACTTTGGAGGTTCTTAGGATCAGTTCTTGCCACTTGCAGAGTTTTCTTATAATAATAGCTACCAGTCAAACATTCAGATGGCTCCATATGAGGCTTTATACGGAAGGCGATACCGTTCGCCAGTTGGCTGGTTTGAATCGGGAAAGGCTCGGTTGTTAGGTACCGATTTGGTACACGATGCCTTGGATAAGGTTAAAATTATTCAGGATCGACTTCGCACAGCTCAATCTAGGCAATATAGGACCCTTCGAAATTCTTGAAATGGTGGGAGAAGTAGCCTACATGCTTGCATTACCACCTAGTTTATCAGCGGTTCATCTAGTGTTCCATGTGTCAATGCTCTGGTAATATCATGATGATCCATCCCATGTGTTAGATTTCAGCTCAGTCTAATTGGACAAGGATTTGAATTATGAGGAGGAGTCGGTAGCTATTCTAGCATGGCAGGTTTGACAGTTGAGGTCTAAGAGTTATCCATCAGTTCTAGTGCAATGGAGAGGTCAATCGGTAGAAGCATCTACCTGGGAGTCCGAGTTGGACATGCGGAGTAAATATCCATATGTTTTCACCAGCTCAGGTACTTTTCTAATTTCGTTCGAGAACGAACGTTTGTTTTAGAGGTGGACAATGTGATGACCCAAAAGGTCATCTTTAAATTTAATAGTTAATTATGTGCTATAAGACCTCGAAAAGCAATATTTTTCATTCCTCAACTTGCGTGCACAGTCTGTATACTTTTCCAGAAAGTGTTTATATGAAATATTGATTAAAATGTGAAATAGAGCTTTAAAATTCAACTGAGTTGACTTTGGTCAATATTTTAAGCAAATGAAGTCGTCTCAGTGTTTTGATAGCTCCGGTAGGTTCGTATTGTGATATGAGACTTGGACGTATGCCCTGAATTTAATTTGGAGGTCCCTAGCTCAAGTTATGGTCATTTAACGAAAAAAATAAATTTAAAGGCTATAGATTTCCAAAGTCGACTACGGATTTGACTTTTTGAAATCGGGGTCAGAATACGATTCCAAAAATTTGAATAGCTTTGTTATGTTATTTATGACTTGTGTGCCAAATTTGAAGTCATTCCGAATTTATTTAACATGTTTCGGCACAAGGTTTGAAAATCGAAAAGTTTGAAACTCTTAAGTCTGAATCGAGGTGTGAATTGTAATTTCTATGTTATTTGATGTGATTTGAGACCCTAAGTAAGTCTGTATTATGTTACGGGACTTGTTGGGATAATTGGACGAGGTTCTAAGGGGCACATGTGAGTTTCGAACGTGTTCAAGATCATTTTTGTAAAAAATGCATGTCTGGTTCGGGTGTTTCGCACCTGCGAAGAAGGACCAGCAGGTGTGCAGCCGCTTCTGTGAGAAGCTGGTCACTTTTGCGACCTGGGAACTAGCCAACTCCTTCGCTTATGTGAAGAAATGAAGCGCAGATGTGCAACCGCTTATATGAAGGTCCATGAGCTTCTGCGAAGGTGACCGCTTCTGCGGTCGTTTGATCGCTTCAGCGATGTCGCGGGTGTGACATTGAAGTCCGTAAGTGCTGCATTGCGTCTGGTAGCCGCATTCTGCAAATGCAAGATTTTTCTCGCGAATACGAGCTCGCAGATGCGGCATTTGTGCCCGCAGATGCGAAAAGCCTGGGCAGAACCCATAAAAATCGAGAGTTAGCCATTTTTACTCATTTTTGAGTTTTGAGTCTCAGATTTAGGCGATTCTAAAGGGTTTTTTCACAACTTTGAATTGGGTAAGTGTTCTATAACCAAAAGTGATTATAGTTGATAAATCCATGTCTATATTCATCATTTATTTTAGATTTAGATGGAAGAAATTGAAATTTTTTAAAACTTTCAAAAAAAGAGAATTTAAGATTTGAAGGTCCATTTGACATCGAAAATTGATAATTTTTATATGGTTGGACTCATCTCGGGACAGGTGTCCAGATTTCGTAAGTTTTTCTGAGATTCGAGACGTGGGCCCCACTGATGATTTTTGAGATGAATTTCGGATTTTAATTCTGAAATGTAATAAATTCATATGGAATTAATTCCTATGATTCGTATTGAGTATATTAAATTATTTATGACTAGATTTGAGGATTTCGGACACGAATTCACGAGGCAAAAGTTTATTGGATTCTTTAATTTGGTTGCAAAGCGAGGTAAGTGTCGTGGTTAACCTTGACTTGAGGGAGTAAGATTTATTTATTTATTTGCTACGTAATTAATGTGCGGGTACAATGTATATGTGAGGTGACGAGTACTTATGCGTTGTGGTTGAGTCAAAGCATGATGGAGGAATTTATTTCAATTTGAATAATTGATTATTTAATTAAGGTATTCATGTTCAAGTTTATTATTGATTATTTGATCATTATTCATGAAATATTTATTGATTTAATTATTGTTTAATATGGTGAGGAAGAGTGTAAAAGCACGAAGAGTGATGTCGTGCCATTTTTATTATTTATACTATCATTGTCATGGTGAGAAAGAGTGTAAAAGCACGAAGAGTGATGTCGTGCCATTTTTATTATTTATACTATCATTGTCATGGTGAGAAAGAGTGTAAAAGCACGAAGAGTGATGTCGTGCCATTTTTATTATTTATACTATCATTGTCATGGTGAGAAAGAGTGTAAAAGCACGAAGAGTGATGTCGTGCCATTTTTATTATTTATACTATCATTGTCATGGTGAGAAAGAGTGTAAAAGCACGAAGGGTGTTGCCATGTAAATTTTGAGAGTAAAAGCACGAAGGGTGATGCTATGCCATTTTCAGAGAGTGTAAAAGCACAAAGGGTGATCCCATGCCAAAAGAAAGTTAAAGCACGAAGGTTGATTCCGTGCCAATTACTATTATTATTTATTTATTTATCTTATCTTAGTTGTGTATTATCTTTCAAACAACTTAAATTTTATTCAGACCTTTATTTATATTATTCTAGTAGCTCGTGCACTTGTGACACCAGATTCGGGGATGTATTGTTATGATTCAGTAGTTATGGTCTTACGCACTTTATTTCAATAAATGACTTTAGTTTAATTTAAATTTCTTTAAATTTCAAGATTTATATTTTTCCTCTTAACAAAATATTCCAGAAATTCAAAAAAATTAAAAAATCACCTCGCACTCAAAGAGAGAGAGAGAGAACCAAATTCGAAGATCTCATCAAAAAGGAAAACGAAGAGAGATCTTTTACAGCTCTGTAAGATTGTCAGTCAGTTTTTTTCTTTGAAGATCGTTATTTTTTTCTTCAAAATTCTCTTCCTTTTTTAATTTCTCATTTTTAGCAAAATTTGATGGAACAATTGGGTATTTTATTGAGTTTTAAGGTGGGGTTTTTGTTGTATGGAAGCTTTAGATTGAAGTTTTGGTTTTTATTTATAACAATTGGTGTGTGATTTTTACACATGCAACTAGGGTTATTTTCTTGATAAGGTAAAAGTATTGACTAGAATGATTTGGAGCTAACTGTTTTCTTCAAAAATTATTTCTTGTAAATGAATTTGATGTAAATTTCAGGTGATTTTGTTGAGTTTTATGGAAGGTAAAAAATGTTTAGTCTTGGAGCTGAAATGATGTCTTTTATTTAAAGGGTGTGTTTCCTAGCTAGTGAAATGATTTGTTTTTTTAATTCAGAGCATTTTAGCTTGTTGAATTTCTTGGGGTAAAACAAGAGGGCTTTCTGTAGCTGTGGAATTGCACTTTATTTTCTCTCATCTTCTGGGTTCTGAGAGGTGAAAATCCTTGCGGTTTGCTGCTAATTAATTGCTAGCACTGGTAGCTGAGCTCCATTATTTTCTTCCCCTCCATTTTTCTGTTGAAATCAGTCATACTCTTTGTAATCAAGATCTGCCTCCTCCCTTTTTTTTTTATATTTTCCTTTTCTTCTTCTCCTTTCTTTCTCTCCCCTATACCTCGTCTCTTCCACCCCCGTCCCCCTATTTTCTGGCGCACTGATCTAGCCTAGCGGTGGTGGCGGTGGCAGCTGTGATAATGTTCCGGCGAGCCTCGGGCAAAGCGGGCGGAAACTTCCAAAATATAGCTGTTGTGGACAACACCTTTCTCGGCACTCGTGGTGACTTCAGGTTCTATTGTTCTTGCTTTGAATTTTCTATTCTGCTCGTGGGAGTTGGTACCACCCGTTTTCCAGTTTCCCTTTGTTGTGTGAGTTAAATTGCTGGCATCTTACCTCGTACTAGTTTATTTACCGTATTAGTGTGCCTGTTGTTGCAACTTGTATTCTTCCGGTTTGGTCTGTTGCCTTGTGTGATAGTGATTCCCCTTACTCTGCCGTAGGTATAGTGGCTGTG
>AWOL01S0129841.1:0-13809 GCA_000715115.1 Nicotiana otophora | reverse complement strand
GTCGTGACAAGTTGGTATCAGAGCTCTAGGTTTATAGGTTCTACGAGTCATGAGCAAGTGTCTGGTAGAGTCTTGCGGATCGGTATGATGACGTCGATACCTATCTTCGAGAAGCTACCGGGCATCTAGGATAAACTTCCCATCTTTCTTTCCTTATCGTGCGACCTTGATTCATCTTAAAGCATATCTCTTTGAATTCCTTCCACTCACTTGTATGTTATGTGAGCACTCAGTATCACTTGTGCATCGACAACTTGTGATTCCATGGATGAGGTGCGAGATATGTTTTCAGTGTTTTGGTGATGGGTCAGTCTAGAGGAATTGAGGCCAGGTTTAGACTGCATCTTGGGCTCGGTAGTTTCAGTTGTGTAAGCATGTATTTTGGGACTTATATGTCTGGTAGTGTCCCAAATAGTGAGCTCGATAGATGTAACGAGAAAAGTTTGCTCGTTATGTGAAAAGGACTCTTGGGTGCTTAATTTCTGTCTTGATATATTGTACAATCTTGAGTTATGAGCGTGTTAAGGGATCTTTGATGTTGTTCATTTGTGGGATGAAGTAGATTCATATGTTTTGTTGACGAGCTTAGACTCGGGAAGATTTAGTAAATGCATAGTGGTTGTGAATATGGTAGGGCGTAAAGAGATGCAAGTTTGAGGCTAAGTAGGTGGGTTATCCCCTGTAGGATATTCTGAGGTTGTGTGATCCCTATGATGTTTTTGTGGAGACTTGCTTTCTACCAGTGGTTATATGTGTTGCAATTTCAGTTTGGATGAGGAAGTTAGCTTGATTGTCACAAGGATAAATGTGAGTTTAGCAAATGATTTGAGGTATTTTTATGATTAGAGCTACATGATATTATGGAAGATTTAGTGAATTACAGTGCGAGATTATAGCGGTAATGGAGTAAGGATGTTGTGGGTTATCAGATGTTGTGTTCTATGGCTTTGAGCCAAGTGGGGGAGTCGGCTATCGACAATCAGATTGCATGGTTATGTGTTATATTAGTTTCAGTCTTAGGCATATTTGAGGATCGGTTGTGACCTGAAGAGGTTGGATTTGAGGATGACTTGAGCAAGGGAATTGTTGGATGCATGATATGCTATAATTTATGGGGATACTGTAATTCTTGTAATGATTTGGGTTGTGATTCGTAGTGGAGGTAGTGTGCATGGAGTAGGGATTCACTCGGTTTCTTAGAGATGTGGAGTACTTCTTGGGGTGTTGGTGTGCTAATGGAGCAAAGGTCGTTTAGCTCGATTGGGCGGTGCATTCGGGATTAAATAGGATGTATGACTCTGAAGAAGGTTCTAATAGGTTCAAGATTCACATACGGTATTTGAAGAATTTTCGGATTTATAAATGGCTAAGATCTAAGATTTGTAATGGATGATGTCGGGACTCGCGGTATTTTTGTATCATTATGGATTCTACGTCTTAGTATCAAAGAGGTTAAGGAAACATCGTCGGATTCACATAAGGTCTCTTTAGAATGGGTATCTCGGATGCGGTAGTTTTGGGTACCTAAGAGGGTATACAGTGGCTTATAGATTTAGGACAAAAAGGTTTTATGCTAGGGTCTCTTGTAGCGAGCTTTGGGTTAAAGATCGTAGTGTACTGTAGAGGAGAAGTGTTATCTTGAAGGCAATTCAAAAGGAACTCGGAGAAATAAGACAACTTGGTGGTAGATTGGATCAGCATGGTAACAGATATGATTGGTTCTTTTGGTTCTTATGATGTGGCGAGACCTTAACGGTGTTTTGTGGCAATACTCTTGCATTTGGCAACCTGCGTGACTTGGTTGAGTAAGAGGGATACAGTTTTGATGGCTTGGTGTTGTGGTAATGGATTTTAAAGAGTTCTCGATAATTTGGACCATGCCTTGGGGCAAATGCTTTCTACAGGCATGAGGAGTATGTTACGCTTTGCGATCTTCTCCTGGATGGGGTAAGGTGGAAGGTTCCTGGCTGATGGAATATGTATTCTGCTGGTGATTCAGAGAGGATAATGGGATTCTCGTGTTTTCATATGATGGCATGATAGATGAGGTGCGACGTGCGGGATTGAGATTTACATGAACAAGGTTGCGGTTCAGCTTCGAAGGGAAGGTCATGAGTTTAGAAAATGCTGGTACTATTTGGTATCACTTGAGATTAGTGTGCATTTTAGAAAGGCGCATTGTGTTTTGTGTGCTTGACTAGTATTATGGCAATCGCCTAGTTGATAGACTGCTGATGTTTAGATTTTGCTTTGTAGCATAAAAGAATTATGGAAGTATTTCTCGTGAGATGATTGTGCATGAGAGATGTGTCAATCATTTGGGTGGTCGAGTAGGGATCAGATAGGAGATTTTTGTATTCTTGTGATTTGGAGACTGGGTGCTCAGAGGTGGATTATTTCTTGGTTATGGACTGTGAAGATATGGCCAGAGTTAGACAACTGACAGAATGTGCTATGGATAAGTTTCAGTAGATCTTTGGGAAGGTTATATACTCATTTTAGGAGGATCATGATCAACTTGGAGGCCAATGGCAAGCCTAATGAGAATGTGTATTCAACGTCGGGTTGGATTTGTTTGCTCAGCACATCTACTGTTGAAGGGTGTGTCATAGATTAGAGTTGATCTTATTCGTGTCTGATTTGTTCCATGAGTTACTCTTCTATTCTATGATGGGTTGTGAGATTGTTGAAACTAGCTGGATTTTGGGTCATAACAAAATAAAACCTTGTTCTAAACCTTCGTACACTACTGATGACGAAAGAATCACGCAGAAATTCATAACCACCCATCAGATCAACAAGTCATGGAGCTCTCTCGCCCACCAAGAACCATTGCCCAAATTATAAACTGACTTCTAATATTATTCTTCCAAACTTACCTTAATCAAATCCGATATCACTCATTCTAGGCCCAACCATCTCATCTAGTCTAGTACAAGCTGCTTGACCGAAATGCCACACCAATACCATCAAGAGCTATATACCATGCAATACGTGCACCCAACAAGCAACAACTCAATGTAACCAATGATGAAAAAAGAAACAAATGAGAGAACCGTCCTGCAATCTTAACAGACATCACCACAAAGTGTGATGCTATGAACCCATCTCATAGAGGAGAAACAAAACACACAAAATAAACACAAAGATCGTACGCCAACATAACTCTACTGCGATGTGTGACCCAATCCAAACACCAGTTCACATGGATTACCTATTACCCAAATCTCATACTCACCCAACACGTGCAATACAACAGCAAGCACGCGAAGTACATGACCATAACTATGAAGAAACAAATAGCATACTATACGACAAATAGGAAGACCATAACCAAGGCGCAATCAACTATTCAACAACCTAAAATCCATCTCGCTCGAATTCTACTACAAGGCCCAAAACAAAACCATATCATGTGTAAACGATGATACCTAATCTAACCCGCTAGGTAAGTCAAATGATAGACACCACAACTCAAATAAGAAACATGAATCAATAAATAAAATAACTGAGCTTTTTATACAAAATCCCAAGGATTGGTAGTATAAGTCATGAGCTTCTAAGACTTAAAATTTACAAAGCTGGTATGAAATAAATACATAATCTATTCGAAATATACATAAACAGATTTACATATCTAAAGCTACTAGGAACAAGAGGCAGCTATAACCGGAACACAGGTACATCTTCAATGCCAGCTCCCACCATACACAACAACATCAACTCCAAAATCTATACGCAAGGTGCAGAAGTGTAGTATAGGTACAACCAACCCCATGTACTCAATAAGTAAGAAACCTAATCTTAGGTTGAAAGCAGTGACGAGCTCGGAGGAAGGTCAGTGCCCAATACCAATAGCCAAACTAACTCATAATAATATAATGGAGGCAGTAAAAGTAGTAGCTCAATAGATATTATGCTCAGCTCATTCACAGTTATGAAAAAGTAGACATGCATTCCAGGTATAATAGTCAAGAACAGATATACAACTGAAAATCAACTAAACATGAGTTTATCAATAGAATTGTATTTCCAATTCACAATACTAGATAAGACTTTTCGTTTACCAATTAGCATGCGAAAAGTACGTCTTTATGCCTACATGTCAAGTCATCAATTACCATATACCGTCTAGCATGAGGAATGTACATCTCTATGCCTACATGTCAAATCAAGAATGTCATAGTACCGTCTAGCGTGAGAAAAATGCATCTCTATGCCTACATGCCAAGTATGCATGTCAAATGAATGATTTCACGTTGATATCCCCAGGTACTCTCACCCTCAACATACTCAAGCTGTCTGTCTCAAATTCCCACTTCATCACACACAGAGACAATCACTCAGCACTGTAGGGGTGCCTAGATCATAAGCCCCTCACCAAAGGATGTGTATATATATCACTGTGCTTGCGCTCACTGCTGGTATGTCAGACTCTGAAGGGGCAGATCCTACCTAAGCGCTAATCAAAGCCCATAAGGCCTGTTGTGGCATGCAACCCGATCCACATATAATAATAATAATAGTAAATCCAATATGGCCTGCTGCGACGTGCAACCCGATCCACAATAACACTCACAGCTCGGCTCTCAGGCTCACCTCAATCATCAATCTCTTAAGTCTCAAGGTCTCACAATTCTCGTACCATCAGCCCAAACAATAATAACATATGATGCAATAATGCATGATAGCAGAGACTTAGATATGATATGCAAATTAAGAATCATGACTGAGTATATGATTACAGTTAAAGCAGATAACTTATAACAACCAATATAACCTCATTAGGTCTCAACCGAATAAGCGCATAGCCTAAACATTATTTCTAACATAAATCACAGTTCAATTACTCTAACAAGTAAGGATTTCACAGATAGAACAAGACTTGATAACAACACAGAACAAAAGAATCAACCGGATCATGACTACCACGGTGCACGCCCACACGCCCGTCACATAGCATGTGCGTCACCCCAATACAACACTAATAACACGTTTTCTAGGGATAAATACCCTCAATCCGAAGTTTAGATATGTTACTTACCTCGAACAAGACAAATCAAAAACCGAGCAAGCCAAACAACACTCTAGAAATGCCATCCCACGCAAATCAACTTCCGAACGACTTGAAACTAGCCAAAAGCCACTCAAAAACATCAAATAATGCCTAAGGAAACAATCTCAATTGATAAAGGTCAAATCTTTAATAAAATACTCAAAGTCAACCAAAACAGCATACTAGGGCCCACACCTTGGAACCCAACAAAACTCACAAAATCAGACAATCCATTCAAATACGAGTTCAACCATATTATTTTCACTCGAATTCGACTCTGATTCGATGTTCAAAACTCAAAAATTCAATTTGGGATAGTTTAGACAAAAACCCCCAATTTCTCTTTTGAAATCATCAATCAAATGCCAAAAACAAAGCTAGAATAACGAAATATAATCAAAACCGAGTAGAAAATACTTAGCCCAATCCATGTGGTGTAAATCAACTCCGAAAGCGCCCAAATCCGAGCTCCCCAACTCAAAATATGATAAAATATCTCAAAGGTCTGAAATAGAGTACTTAAAGGTCTGCTCCAAGTATACACTTCGCGAACGCGGAAGGACTCTCTCGTTCGCGATGAAAAAAATGCATCTCCACAAAAGACCCTACATTTTCGCAGTATAGACCTCACGAACGTGATGCACAACAGATCCAGACCTTCGTGAACGCGGCTATTACTTCACGAACGCAAAGACATTTCCGCCAGCTCCTAGCTCCTCAACTCAACTCTATACGAATGCGATTTGACTGATGCGAACGCGATGCTCAGGCCTCACAAAGGTATGCGAACGCGATCAACAAGCCGCGAATGCGATGAAGGAAATACCCAACTCCCATAATACACTACGCAATCGCGAAGAAGGTCCGAAACACCAGAAATCAGCAATGCCAAAGAACATGGAAATGATTCGAAACTCACCCGAGCCCCTCGAGACCCAGTCCGAACATGCTAACAAGTCCCAAAATATAACACGAACCTACTCGATGCCTCAAATCTCACATAACAATATCAAAACCATGAATCGTACCTCAAATTAAAATATGAACTTTCAACTTCCAAAGCTTATACCGAGCCATATCAAATCAACTCGGAATGACCTCAAATTTTTCATATAAGTTCCAAATGACCTAACGAACCTATTCCAATTCCTAGAACAACAATCCAAACCCAATATCATCAAGGTCAACTCCTGGTCAAGTTTATGAACTTTCCAAACCTTCAAATTGCGACCTTTCACCAAATAGTGCCGAAACATTCTAGCAACATCCAAATGCAAATCCGGGCATATGTCCAAGTCCAAAATCACCATCCGGACTTAACGGAACCCTCAAAATTTTGACCCGAGGTCAAATACACAAAAGTCAAACTTGGTTAACCCTTCCAACTTAAAGCTTCCTAGTTGAGAATCATTCTTCTAAATTAATCCCGAATCACTTGAAAACCAAAGCCGACAATTCACTTAAGTCATAATACATCATATGAAGCTACTCAAGACTTCAAATAGTTGAATGGAACAAATGCTCAAAACGATCGGTTGGGTCGTTACATTCTCCCCCACTTAAACATATGCTCATCCACAAATGTGCCAAGAGTCATTCCAAAGCCATCAAATCAATTTGTAAGCTCACCTTGCACATACCCGGGGTGATACCACGTCACCCCAATCCATATAAGTCCGTCAACTCAACATAATCGAAGATTCTTCCTTCAACCTTAGCCCATAAACCTTGGAATCAAATCTCCAACATTCGGAACCCATTACAAAACCCGATTCTCGTATCTAGACACTATGCAAGTCTGAACACGTTGTATCAAGCCATACCATAATCCAAGATGTAATCAAATTATATACCACATAACTCAGATACTCACAACAATAACTTCTGACCATAATAGATGCCCAAAACAAATTCGGTACCGGTAACAACCCTTATAATAAATAAAACCTTGTTCTAAACCTTCGTACACTGCCAATGATGAAAGAAAACACACATAAACTCATAACCACTCATCAAATCAACAAATCATGGGGCTCTCTTGTCCGACAAAAATTATACCCGAATTCTAAGCTGATTAGTGACATTATTCTTTCAAACATATCATAATAAAATCTGATAGCACTCGTTCCAGGTCCAATGACCTCATCTCATCAAATACAGTTACTCTATTGACATGCCACACCAATACTACCTAAGCCACATACCGTGCAATCAGTGCACCGATAAGCAACAACTTAATTGCTCCCAGTAATAGAAGAAGAATCAAATGAGAGAACCGCCCTGCAAGCTCAACAGATACACCACAAGCACAATGCTTAACCCATCACACATAGTAGAACTAAAACACACAAACCTCACACAAAGGATCATATCCCAACATAACTCTATCTCAGTGCGTGATCCAATCCAAACACCGGTCCACATGAAATATCTTAATCCTTAATGCTCAAAATCAACAACCATAGGCAAATCTATAATAAACACATGAAGTGCATGACCATAACCATGAAGAAATAGGTAATACCAAATACCACCAAAAGGACATAACCAAGACATAATCAAGCATTCAACACCCAAATAACCACCCCGCTTGAATTCTGCCACAGGGCCCAAATAGAAATGCATCATGTGTGCAAATAACCAATAGATCTATACCCAACGTAGCATAGAAGAGTAACACATAGAACATAATAACAGGAACAATCTCAATCCTAATCGAATGACACATCTCTCGACAATAACAGTGTCGAGTCAACAAATTTGGCCCAGTATAGAATATGCATCCTTATTAGGCCTACCAATGGGCCTCCAAATTAAATCCGGTAATTCACAAATAGATAATTAACCCCTCAAAAATCCATAATAACCTAACCATAACACATACTATTAGCTGTCTAACTTTGGCCATACATTCACAGTCTGCAGCCAGGGAATAATCTGCATTGAGAACCCTCATTGTCTCCAAATCCCTAGAATACAAGAATCACCATATTCGATCCCATCTCCACCACTTGAATGACTAACTCATCTCTTATACTCAATCATCCCATGATAAATACTTCCATAATTCTTCCGTGCCACATAGCAACATGTGAACATCAACAGTCGATCAATCCGGCGATTACCATAATACCAGTCAAGCATCCACGAGTCAAAACATAATGCATCTTCCTGAAATGCACACTGACCTTCATTGGTATCAAACAGTGCCAGCTTTAATCTAAATATCGGAAACCACCCCTGCTGTCTAAAATTTCCTTCAAAACTTAACAATAACCATGTACATGCAAACCTCAATCCCACAGGACGCAGTGCATCTACCAGGCCATCATATGAAAACTCGAGAATCCAGTTATCAACTTTGAGTCACAAGCATGAGTACATACTCAATAAGCCAGAAACCTATACTTGATTCCCATCCAAGCTATCAGAACCGAATCCCTCTAACTCAACCAAGCCACGTAGGTTGTCAAACCTAAGAGTATTGCCATAAAACACCTGTAAAGCCTCATCTCACCATAAGAACCAAAAGGACCGAGCATACCATTACCATACTGATCTAACCTACTACCAAGCTGTCATATTTCCTCCGAGTTTCTTCTGATTTGCTTGAAGTTAACATGTCTCCTTGCCAGTACACTACGACCCTTAACCCAACGCTCACCACAAGAGATCTCAGCATGAAACCACATCGCCCCTAAGCCCATAAGACATTGTATTCCCTCTTAAGAACCCAAAATATGGCATATATGATACCCACTATGAAGAGAGCTTTTGTGAACCTGAAGCTGTTTCCTTAACCTCTATGGTACTGAAATATAAAATCCAATAATGATACAAAAATGTTGCGAATCCTGACACCAACAGATGCAAATCTCTGATCTTAGCCATTTACAAATCCAAAAATTCCTTAAATACATCATGTGATTCTTGAACCCATTAGAATCTTCTCGAGAGTCATCCACTATGCTCTACTCTTAATGGTACAACCAATACACACCAAACGACTTGTTCCCCACTAGCACACCACACCCAAAGAAGTAACTCCACCTTAACGCAATCAAGTAACTTCCTTTTTCTTAGCACATCACACCCACCGCAAATAACAAACCCGAATCATTCCAAGATTCTCATATATCGATAAAGTGTAATACATCATGCACCCAAAAGTTTTCTTACCCGAGTCATCCTCAATACCAACCTATGCAAGTCATAACCGATCCACAAGTATGCCTTAGACCGAAACCAATACAACACATAACCATGCAATCAAATTGTTGATGACAGACTCCCCCTGGCTTGAAGCCATAGAACAAAACATCCAATAACTCATAATACCCATTCTCTATTACTGCCATAATCCCATATTGAGATTCAACTAAATCCTCCATAAGCTCATACAACACAAACCATAAAATACCTCAAATTATCTGCTACGTTCGCATTCATCCTCATGACAGTCAAGGCAACTTTATCAACCGATACAAACTAAAATCGCAACATATATAACCCACTGGTAGAAAGAAACTCTCCACACAACATCATAAGGATAACACATCCGTTGACCACCCCACAAGAGATAATTCACATGCTTAGCCTCAAATTGTAATTTCACTAGGCCCTACCATGGCCAGAATGACCATGCAATCACTCAATCTTCCCGAGTCTAAACTCGTCAACAAGACATAAGAATCTACTTTATCCCATAACTGAACAACATGAAAGATCCCTCAGCATGATCATAACTCGAGATTGTACAATACATAAATATAGAAATCAAGCATCCAATTGTCCTTTTCATATCCCAAGCAACCCTTCTCGTCACATCAAATCCATCTTAACATATCCCGCAGTCACCTCATATTCATCATATATCTATCCAACCACTCGCTGAGCCATATATCCCTCTCCTAGGGATACTACCAAACATATAAGCCCAAAACCACATATTTACATAACTGAAACCACCTAGCCTAAGCTACGGTCCAACCTTGGCCTCAAGTCTTCCGGACTAGCCCATCACCAAAACATGGAAAATACATCCCGCACCTTATCCATGGAATCACAAGTCGTCGATGAACAACTGATACCGAATGCTCATATATGCATATGAGTGAGTGGAAGGAATTCAAAGAGATACGCTTCAAGCTGAATCGATGCCGCATGATAAGGAAAGAAAGATAAGTTTATTTAAAATGCACTGTAGCCTCTTGAAGATAGGTGTGGACGTCATCATACCAACCTACAAGACTCTACTAGCACCTTGCTCATGACTCGTAGAACCTATGAACCTAGGGTTCTGATACCAACTTGTCAAGACTCAAAATCCAGCTAGTCGTAATGACACCTAACCCAACTCACTAGGTAAGACAAATGATAGACAACACTACTCAAATAGGAAAACATGAATCAATAAATAAAATAACTGAGCTTTCTATCCGAAATCCCAAGGATTGGTAGTACAAGTCATGAGCTTCTAAGACTTAGAATTTACAAAGCTGGTGCGAAATAAATATATCATCTGTTCGAAATTTACAAAGCCGGTACGAATTCATAATATTAGATAAGACTTTTCGTTTACCAATTAGCATGAGGAAAGTATGTCTCTATGCCTACATGTCAATATACATGTCAAGTTATCAATTACCATATACCGTCTAGCATAAGGAATGTACATCTCTATGCCTACATGTCAAATGTACATGTCAAATCATGAATGTCATAGTACCGTCTAGCGTGTGGAAAATGCATCTCTAAGCCTACATGCCAAGTATGCATGTCAAATGAATAATTTTACGGTGATATCCCCAGGTACTCTCACCCTCAACATACTCAAGTTGTTTGTCTTAAATGCCTACTTCATCACACATACACATAATCACTCAGCACTGTACAAGTGCCTGGCTCATAAGCTCCTCACCAAAGCACGTGTATATATATCACTGTGCTTGCGCTCACTGTTGGTATGTCAGACTCTAGAGGGGCGGATCCTGCCCAATCGCTAATCAAAGCCTATAAGGCCTGCTACGGCGTGCATCCCCATCCACATAATAATAATAATAATAATAATAAAAAATAAAAAAATAAAAAATAAAAAATAATAATAATAATAATAATAATAATAATAATAATAATAGTAAAGCCAATATGGCTTGATATGGCGTGCAGCTCGATCCACAATAATACTCAGAACTCGGCTCTCAGGCCCACCTCAGTCATCAATCTCCAAGTCTTAAGGGCTCACAAATCTCGTACCACTCAGCCCAAACAATAATAACATGTCATACAACAGTGCATGATAGCAGAGACTGTGATATGATATGCAAATTAAGAATCATGACTGAGTATATGATTACAATTAAAGCAGATAACTTAGAATAACCAATATAACCTTATTAGTTCTCAACCGAATAAGCACATAGCCTAAACATGATTTCTAACACGAATCACAGTTCAATTACTCTAATAAG
This sequence comes from Nicotiana otophora, assembly GCA_000715115.1. NCBI lineage: Eukaryota > Viridiplantae > Streptophyta > Magnoliopsida > Solanales > Solanaceae > Nicotiana > Nicotiana otophora. The sequence goes on along the minus strand of AWOL01S0129841.1, from coordinate 2,283 downwards.
TAAGGATTTCACGGATAGAGCAAGACTTGATAACAACATAATACAAAAGAATCAACCGAATCATGACTGCCACGGTGTACGCCCACATGCCCGTCACCCCAACACAACACAAATAACATATTTTCTAGGGATAAATACCCTCAATTCGAAGTCTAGATATGTTACTTACTTTGAACAAGCCAAATCAAATACCGAGCAAGCCAAACAATACTCTAGAAATGCCATCCCACGCAAATCAACCTCCGAACGGCTCAAAACTAGCCAAAAGCAACTCAAAACCATCAAATAATGCCTAAGGAAATAATCCCAATTGATAAAGGTTGAATCTTTTATCAAATACTCAAAGTCAACCAAAACGTCATTCTCGGGCCCGCACCTTGGAACCCGACAAAACTCACAAAGTCCGACAACCCATTTAAATACGAGTTCGACCATACTAATTTCACTCAAATTCGACTCCAATTCGATGTTCAAAACTCAAAAATTCACTTTAGGTTAGTTTAGACAAAAACCCCTAATATCTCTTTTGAAATCATTAATCAAATGCCAAAAACGAAGATGGAATCACAGAATATAATCAAAACCGAGTAGAAAACACTTACCCCAATCCATATGGTGAAAATCGCCTCCAAACGCGCCCAAATCCGAGCTCCCCAACTCAAAATATGATAAAATAACTCAAAGGTCTGAAATAGAGTACTTAATGTTCTGCTCCAGGTATACACTTCGCGAATGCGGAAGGACCCTTGCGTTTGCGATGAACAAAAACTCACCGCCACAAAAAGACCCTACGTGTTCGCAGTATAGATCTCGCGAACACGATGCACAGTTGATTGAAACCTTCACAAATGCGGCTATTACTTCGTGAACGTGAAGACATTTCCTCTAGCTCCTCAACTCAACTCTATACGAACACGATCTAACTGACGTGAACACGATTCTCAGGCCTCACAAAGGTACGCGAACGCGATTACCTAGTCGCGGATGCGATGAATGAAATACACAGCTCCCATAATACACTACACGATCATGACCCAATCTTCATGATCACGAAGAAGGTCTGAAACACCAAAAATCAGTAGTGCCAAAGAACATGGAAATGATCCGAAACTCAGCCGAGCCCCTCGGGACCCTGTAACGACCCGACCGGTCATTTTGAGCTTTAGCATTCCATTCGATGGTTTGAGACTTTGAGTAGCTTCATATTATGTATTATGACTTTTGTGTGTGGTTGGTTTTGGTTTTCGAGCGTTTGGGATTGATTTGGAAGAATGATTCTCATTTTAGAAGCTATAAGTTGGAAGAGTTGATCAAGGTTTGACTTTTGGGTAAACAGATTCGGGATCGGGTTTTTATTATTCCGATAGGTTTGTATGATAATTTGGGACTTGACGTATGTTCGAATTTGATTTCGGATGTTCCTAAAAGAATTCGATACTATTTGTCAAAAGTTGGCAATTTGAAGAACTTAAGAGTTCATAAGTTTGACCAAGAGTAGACTTTGATGTTATTGGACTCCATTTGGTTTTCCGAGACTTTTGATAGGTCTATATAGTTGAATTAAACTTATATGCAATGTTTGAAAGTAATTCGAAGCGTTTAAGTGTGATTCGTACACTCTTTTGAAAGAATGAAGATTTAACAACTTAAGAGAAATTCTATTTCGTTTGAGCCTCGATTCTTTGTTGTGATAATCCTGTGGGAGTTTTGAGGCTTTGGATAAGTTTGTATGATGTATTTTTAATTGTTAGTATGATTGGATGGGGTCCCGAGGGTCTCGGATATATTTTGGAACATTGGTTGAGAAACTAGTTAAATTAAGGGTTTGAAGTTTGACCATGGTCAATATCGAATCAAGATGACATCTTTTCGGTGTTTTGAGTGCGTGAGTAGGTTTGTAGCATATTTTATGATTGAAAAATGCATATATGGTTTGTGTCCGGGAGGTTCCAAATGAGTTTTGGGTGCTAAAATGAATATTTTCTTATTGTTGGTTTTTTCTAGTGTAAATGATTACGAAACTGCTATTGAAATTTTCAGATTTCTTTTAAAATTGTAAAATATCATATCTTCCTTATTTTAAGGCCAAATTGGGTGATTCATGAAGATATCTTGGGCGTAATCTCACAAGGATTGTGTTGGATTATCAAAAGAAGTTTCGGGATCATCTAGGGCCTTAATCGAGCTGGGACAGCTGCGACATTATTTTTTCTTATTTCGGAATTTAGTTATTTTTTCTCACAAGGTTTTGGAGCTCAGTTTTGGAGGAAACTTTTACTACTT